>JAADWV010000797.1:0-13181 GCA_023336295.1 Pythium folliculosum
CAGCCGACTCTCGACCGGATTGCGAGCAGACGACCCTATGTGCTTCAGGTGGTTGTGAGCAAGACACGCCCTCGTCAGCTTCCAAATACCAGCACAAGCCGATGCGTTCATGTAGAACGGACACGACGGCAACCCAGCCTGGCACGCAACATCTGAGGTTGATGCTGGACATTCGCTGTTTGTCGCGGCAGATGGTAACTGCGGAAGCGCTGCTGCTTGAGGAAATGGCTGCTGGCCGTTCAGCGCTTGCATGTGAACTTGACGTTCTCGTACTTCCGGCCCTCCTTCGTGCTGTTTCCCTTGACGCGAACCTCAAAGCCGGCAGCCGTTTCGAACTCACGCACCCGTCTCTGAACTGCGTCTTGGGTCTCGAATGTGACGTCTGCAATCCCTGCTCGCCCGTTCTTTACCAGGCCGAATGTTTGCGAAGACTCATCGGCTGTATCGACAGCAAGGTCGCGGCGCAGCAAGCCAAGCGATCGTAGGAGTTCGACTTCAGTCGGATCGACTGCCACCTGCATCTCTGCTGTGCGAGCTTTTTCTGAATGCGACAGGTAGGAGCGGCTTCGGTATGCCATGGGGCGCTTGTAACGGATGCGACGGCTTTGCAAGCGTCTCCTGAGTCTCAGCTGCTTCTGCAACGGATGGGACGGCTTAGCAAGGGCGCCGCGTCTGGAGCGATTGCAACGGATGCGACTGATCTGCAAACGGCCGGAAGGCACAGCTGCAATCATCGCGACTGTTCTGGTCACAGTGTCTTATGGTCTCTCGCAAGGTTGAAGGATAGCGCGGTACAGGTGGCTGTCTTCGGATTTCTTGCTTGCGAAGAATAGAGCTTGTGCATTGGGGAGATGGCTACAATTGCATACAGCAGTTGAAGTAAATCCGAATCTAGGCCGAACCAAATTAGACGTAAAAAGCGCTTTTCGTGAAAATCCTCCGTTGGGGATTCACTTGTACGTGAATAGCCCTATTCACTTAGATTTGTCTCTCGTCCTCCTTTTCACTTACATACTGTAATTCCTCGCACCGATCGTGTCTCCTTCAAGCTTCGTCGGTCGACGCTGACAGATTTGCGTGTCCCTATTTAGGCTTTGTTTTGCTTGGAAGACTCGATGGTAAACACGTTTATGGATTCAAAATCCAGTTTTGCATCAAAAACACCCGGGGCCGGGGAATGGCACAGACGAAAGAGAGCGAAATGATTGCCTAATTGGAATTCGCCGTAAACAGTTTTGGGAGGACCTTGTACACTGATCTGGGTCCCTGTCTCTGCCCGGCTGCCAGACCGGAGGTGTGCCACGCAGGCTGCCACGGGCTCAGCTGAACGCCGAGCGACATGCATTCCTTCCTTCCCGTCATCCACGGCAGCCGCGAGCAGACGGCGAGTCCCATCGTAACCACGGTCATAAATCCCCTTACGGTCTCACCTACCGTCTTCCCCACACCGCCATGACCGTCCACGCGCCCTCGTCGTCCACGTCGCCGCCCGCGAGCGCGAGCGCGCATGCCGTGGGGCTCGCGCCCGTGAAGAAGAAGCGCAAGCCGCGCCGCTGGCTGCGCACGCGCGACCGCGAGCACCTCCAGCTGCTCAACCTCCAGCTCGACATCAACAGCCTCTACAGCGAGATCCAGGCGCTCCAGGTCACGCGCGCGCTGCTCGCGGCGCGCGCGCTCCAGGCACGCGACGCCGACGACGGCTCCTACGTGCGCACGGTCCACGAGTACTTTTCGCAGCTGCGCCACGGCTACGCCGACCCGGCCGGGCCCAGCGCCTTGGCGCCGCACATGCGCACGGCACGCAGCTTCCTCTACTCGATCTTCGACGCGGACGTCGCCAAGGGCCATCTGCGGGGCATCGCGCTGTGCATCCAGATGATCGCGCTGTACACGGCGGCGTTCGGCCCCGTGGTCCACGAGCTGCTCGAGGCGCGCATCCACGTGAACCCGAACGAGGACGCCGACGACCAGCTCACGCCCGGACACAACGGCACGGTGCTCGTGCGCGCGCACACGCGGTACGCGACTACGATCGTGCCGCAGACGTTCGCGATCATCTTCCCGCGCGCGCCGTTGGCGCTGCGCGAGCGCCTGATGGGGCGCCCGCTCGAGGGCAACGGCCAGTTCGACATTGTGTTCGACGCGGTCTCGCACCGCGTCGTGCGGTTCGACATGGAGTTTGACTTTTTGCCGGCGTTCGCCAAGCTGCTGCCGCACCCGCGCGATCTCGCGCAGCTTTTCCAGGGTGCGCTGGTCGCGACCGACTGCTGCATCGGCGACGAGGCGGCCTCGGCCGCGCCGCCGCTGGAGATTGGCGACGACTCGGCGGCCAATTCGACCGACGAGGACGCGCGAAGCTGCTCCACGAGCGCGAGCTCGAGTCCCGTGCGAGCGAACTCGAGTCCAGTGCGGTCCATGGCCATCCACAGCATTCTCAACGACGACGACGAGAGCGACGCGAAATTGTAATCACCCACGAGGATGAAACATAAGCAACAGTCGAAGCCAAAATACAGTATTCTCCGAACCTAGATGCATCAAGGCCTTCTGCACGAGCGGGGTTTGAACGTGCGCTTCCACCGCGACGGCCCATCTGATTCGCTATGGCTGTGGTGGTTCGACAAACTGCCAGCTTACTGGGCAAGCTTGAAGTTGGAGCACGAGCGCGCTTCCTTCGACGACCGTCTTGGGTGGGACAGGCGATACGTAGCAACTCTTTTAGTTCAGAGCCGCCTGAACCAAGTTCATCCAGAGAGGCGCCCTCGAGCTCCACGAGGCCGCTTCCACGAAAATTTCAAACGAGTTGCGACGATGCTACATGTAATGGTGGTACTGTTTGGCCCGAGCTCAAGGGCACG
Organism: Pythium folliculosum; assembly: GCA_023336295.1. Taxonomy (NCBI): domain Eukaryota; phylum Oomycota; class Peronosporomycetes; order Pythiales; family Pythiaceae; genus Pythium; species Pythium folliculosum. Next base: position 2,859 of record JAADWV010000797.1, read on the forward strand.
CCACGGGTCGTCGACACGAGCACCTCGCCGCGGTGTATCCGATGGAAGATCGATTTGTAGGAGCACGCCGCCACTGCCGAAGCTAGGCTCCCCGATGACTCGAGAGAGACGTCGACGGTGCCCGGCGCCTGCCTGGTCTGGTGAATCCTCCGACGCAAGAGCCAGGACCTCCAGTGATTCTTACGGCGCGCAGGACGTGCATTCCCCCCGCATATCACTGTACTGTATGTAGTATCTGCCAGTTCCACTTGTGCGGCTTCGCCGCGCGAGTTGGAGGGATGCATCCTCCTCTCGACTCAACGCGCAACGATCCCCATCGCCCCATAACCCGCCTGTTGTCACTGCACAAAAGAGTGAGGATGCGGTTGTGGACGGACTGGTCGTTCGAACTGTGGATGGGCTTTGCGTAACTCCATCACGTGTGGACCTCCACGGGTATTTATCACGGAAGCCGCCATTCCAGGATCCTCCGAGCCGAGGACCCACACGAATCCCTCCGTCGTGGACCCACCGATCATCACACGGCGCCCGAGGAAGGCACGCACGTGGCTGCGCACGCGCGAGGTCGATCAACCTACAGCTCGACATCCAGGCGCTGCGCACCGAGATCCGGTCGCTGGAAGTGACAAAGGCGCTGATGCTCGCGCGCGACAAGGAGCGACTTCAAGTAATTGAAGGTGCGACCAAAATCCGAGCAAGAAACTGCACTGGCCAGCACACATTAGATCCCGGAAGCAAACGATCAAGAGCCGCCCCGCTCGCGAGCCACCACGACAAGACATGCGGCTTTGCTCAACCCGGCACTCTGAGCGTAGTCTGTATGTACGTCTTCCACATATTCAAATGTTCTAGAGACGCTGGATGAATCGGGATATTCTGCTGCGGAGAGTCACTCTGCAAAGGAGCAGTGAAGTGGTTGAGGGAATCGAGGCCACAAAACGTCCCCCGTCGGGCTTCCCCACATCTTGATGATAAAATTGGGCCTCCCATCTTCACCCTCTTCGTTTTTCTCGCTCGAGTATCTCAGGTTCTGGAGCAATCAGCATAAACAGTTCAAGAACAACGATCGTGGGCGATTGGATTCTCCAGCCAAACGTGCCCTTATTTACCGTTGGTCGGCACGGCCGGACGTCTCATCGTGGATCCTGCTGTCGCCATCGCTGGTCGAAAGTCTCTCTGGAGCCGCGCGAGTGTACGGGCTGTATTTCAACGCCCACCAATGCATGTGATGAGCAATAGGCAGTGTATCCGGGCTCAAAAGCTTCCACTTGTTCGATTCTTCTAGTGCGTTGGTACGTACCGGTAGTAGGCATCGCATGGGGCTACACGAGTTCCGACGGCAGGAAGCGTAGAGCCGGTGACGGTTGCGTATCGACGTGATGAGGTGAATCCGTTGAGGTCCCACTGTCGATTCAGATTGGACCAGCGCGTTGGATTCAGCGCAGTGACGCGCAGCATAGCCAGAGTGAGAGAGAGCTCTGGATTCGTCTCGAGAACATGCAGCGGTTCGTGATGCTAAGAACATCACGAGTAATTACGTCAATCGAGTCATCTTCCTACCAAGCAGCCTCGGTATGGTTTGTGGCAAGCGTGTCGGCAAACGAAGACGTTTGTATCATCCGATGTGTGTCCAATACAGAGCCACAAAACAGAGCGCCGGGGTGGGTCATTCCGAGCGGACTCGCCCGATGAGTGCTCCCCAGAGACAACAGGTAGTATCCAAGACCCAATTCACGACTCCGCTGTCGCTGCGCTGTGTGTACAAGCGTGGTTGCGTCGGCCACGGATGCATAGAAATCAACGGGATGCCGCCGACGAAACCTTTCGCTGGAGGACATGCCTTCATCGCTAGCCGTCGCTCACCAGTACGCCATGATGAGCGCCGCCCACAACAGCATTGAACCCCACTATGGCGTAATATGCGTAATCGACCAAGAGATCGTACCGCAGTACGTCGCTGCCCGTCGTTGTTGCGAACGATCTCAATCCTGATCCCAGGAATCGCTAGTGTTTGGACACATCTCGTGGGCAATGATATACAACCGCTGGTTGTTGGGTGTGGCTCGGCCACGCACGAGAAGGTGTAAGGACGCACAAAGCCAAGCCATCACCTCTATTTTCACATACGTGCATTTATTCGATGCAACCAACTTCCACCCCATGCGTTTATTTCGGCTTCTGAGATACTTTCACAATGCATACACGAGATGAGTGGGTCAACGCAGCTCCGTCAGAACGGCGCCCTGAGCCCCAGGGCTTCAGAGACAACTTGCGGCATGCACGTAGAGCGATCTGGAGAGCATACTGATCATCAGTGTTTATGTAGGAGGATAGAGTCTAAAGCGCGCCACCGGCGCGTGTACGGAGGAAGTGCGAGTCCTCGTGGGCGGGTACGCTAGGCCGGGTCGGTCCCGGACGACGGTGTGTCATCAGCCGAACCGGGCGACCCGCTCTGCTCCGACTCGGACGCTTCAACCTCATCAAGCAGCTCAAAGTCGCGCAAGTCGCCGATGCACCCGTCGGGGGTGAGCAAAGCGCCGTTCATCAGCACCTCCAGGTCGAACGGACTCGGCAGCAGCGCCGCAATCGCCGGTAGCAGCTCGTGACGTGGGTCCAGCAGGCGCACGCGCTGCGTCGCGGCGTCGAACGTAAAGTCGTAGGAGCCCACGAGCGAGATCTCGTTGCCCAGCAGCTCCTCGCGGAGCCGCGCGGATCGCTCAAACTGGTCGGCGCCCAGCAGGTGCGGAAAGACGATCAGAAACGTCTCGGCCGTGATCGTCGCCGTGAACTTGGCGCGCGCGCGCACAACGACCTCGGTGTTGGTCTCGTCCTCAGGAGTAATCACCTCGGCGTGGATAAGCTCGTGGCGCATGGGCGCGAGCGCCTCGGTGTACCGCTCGCTCATGCGGATAAACTGGTCCACGCGCGGCAGTCGCCCCATGCGCATGTCTTCGTCCAGGAACGCGTAGTGGAACGCGCGCGCGTTCAGCGGCCCGACCGCAGGGAACTCGACCACCTCTTGGTACCCGTCGCGGACGAAATCCATGTACAAACGCACGAGTTTGACGTACTGGCCGTCCAGCGTGTCCTGGCGGTTGAAGGTGCGCGCGCGCAGCAGCGAGCGCGTGGTCTGCAGCGACTGGATCTCGCTGCGCAGCGCGTTCGCGTCCAGTTCGAGGCCTTGCATGCGCAACAACTCGGCCTCGCGCGCGCGCATCCACGTACGCGCCTTGCGTGGACGGCGCGCGGTAGCCGGCGGTGCGTCGGGGTGTTCGCGATCCATGGCGCTTTGTAGAATGAACACGCCTGACCATTCATGGAATCCGGTGACTGCGATACTTGTGCAGTGTTCGCAAACCAGGACCGTCGGGGGCCATGCGATCGTGTGTCCGCCCATAGGCGATCGCAATCGCAATCACGTCCGCATAGGTTGGGTCAGATCGCGGAGGAGCGGCAACTCGTCGCGCGAAATTCGGGCCAGTGCAAACGTCGCCCTGTATCCCCTGCGCTTCATACTCCCCAGACGGCAAGTGGGTTCCGAACTGCCCCGCAGCGTCAGGCGCGCACTCGGATTGGGCAGCTAATGATTCCGTTTTCCGCTCACTTCGCTTTCGTCGCTGCGACGCGGCCGTACCGCACGACGCGAGTTTGCACGTAGCGGCCTTTCGTGCCGACGGTGCGCGCTGGGCGTTCAGACGGCTGGTCAGCGCGTATCCGTGGCGGTGGGGCCCACGGTCCCAAGTGTGCGGTAAGCCAACTGGAAACTCGACCTCTCACACGGCTACACGTGGGAGAGGCAACGCATACAATGGCGTTCTCGCCTTGCAAACCGACAGTTCGGTCCTTTTGCTTCGTGAGGCGGACTGTGTGAAAGGTGAGTATCTGTCCGCGGCAGGCACGAGCAATGTAGTGCTCGATTGGCAACATCAAAACCGCATTCGCGGCCGATCGACACTAATGATTCCGTGCTTATTCAACAGATTCACGTAATCTCACCGGGCCGGATCTGCGCGTTTGGGCGATCCCACGATTGGACTCCCCTATGGGCGTTCGAGCTCATCGGCTCGTCGCCGCTGGCGCTTGTCGGGTCAGTGCGGATGCGTCGGGCCAGTAAGGTCTTCAGCGGCGGGGACGCTGCTTCAAGTCGCTCTATACCTCCGAGTTGTCTTGAGGAGAGAAGACCCACCGCCAGTCGAACTGACCGTTCTCATGACGCTCAAGGGCCGTCCCCACTGGCCCCGCGATTCCCTGAAAGAACCTCTGGAGCAGGTCACGCAGGACTCAACTACAGAAAGTAAATGGGGGAGAAGCGAGAGCTTCGCTCGCCTTATTCGCCCCTGACGAACGTCCAGGCCGCTGCGACAAACGGCATGACGACAAGGCTTCTCCGACAAACCTCACGATGGGTCACCTCCAAAACCACGTTTCCAGGTGTAAAACCCTGTTTACGACTTTGCTGCACGTTCGTTGCTGAGAACCACAACCACGTGCTCTGTCTCTGCACACCTGTGCCCTGATGATTGAGGAGGAAGAGCTCCGAAAGTCTCACCTGGATCAGTGCAGATCAGTGCTTGAGCTCCTCTCCCCGCAGTACCGTAGTGAACGGACCAAACAAACGTCAAACGCCATCTTCGCACGTCTCGTCCGCCCCACAACATCCCACCGGCCATGCACGTCAATACGCTCCCACTGGACGCCGCTCGTGGCGTGCTCGTCAAGCCACAGCGCGACGCGAAGCCGCTCACGACTGGCGGGCGGCGCGTGCGGCCGTTCCGCATCGACTCGCGCACCAAGAAGCTCTCGGCGGTGACCGCCGATGTGCAGCGCCTGCGCCGCGAGGTCGCGCGGCTCGAGCAGCGGCGCGCGCTGCTCCAGGAGAAGACGCTGAGCCGCGCCGACTGCGCCAGCGGCTCGCTCGCCAAGATCGTGCGCACGTACTTTCAGGTGTTTGCACACGGCTTCCACCCGAGCGTGCGGCTGCCCGATGCGCGCGTGGTCCCGACCACCGGCTTCCTGGGCTCAATCATGGACCAAGACGTGCTATGCGGCGGCTTTCGTGGCATCGAGACCATGGTCGAGAACGGAAAGCGCTTCAATGCAGTGTTCAACAACATGGAGCTGCGGCTCACGGACCTCTCGGTCGTGGCGATCGACGAGACCGACGACAGCGACGGCCGTGTGCTCGCGACCGCGACGGTGGCCCACACCGGGTACGTCACGCTCAAGACTATCGAGATTCTGTTCCCACACGTGCTCTCGGACGCTGCGCTGGTGATGAGCATCCTGGGGCGCCCCGTGTCGGGCGACGGGCGCACGACATTCCTGTACGACTCGCACGCCGGCCGCGTCATCTCCTGCCTCATCGACATCGACATGGTCGGCACGTTTGCCAGCGTCGTGACAAGACCAAGCGATCTCGCGGTGCTGTTCAAGCTGGCGCAGATAACGCCCGAAGGCTTCATTGGAGACCGATGTAGCATCCCGGCCGACAAGGCCATCGCGCCAGTCGAGGCAGGTCGGACGCCCCCGCGTGATGCCATGGGCATGCAAACACTGCTGTCGTAGATGATGGACTGTAAGCACACTTGTACACGTATTTTAACAACTTGCTTAAAAGCAAGTTGTTGTAGTGTCACGTAGTATCGATATCTCCTTATCATGCGATAGCATCACTGTCATCCTCACACAGAATGCGATTGAGCCGCATCTGCTGTTCCGTGAACTCCTCCTCGTCGCTCGTGAGCGTGGACGCGGACGTTGTCGCCGAGGGTGAGTCGTGCCCGCGCAGCGACTGGGTCTTCTCGTCGCTGTCGTCGCAGATGTAGTACTGTGATGTGACGAGCGCCTCGCCGAAGAGCAGCCCGAGGTCCTTGGCGGTCGGCACGACCTTGGCGAACGCGCCCACGAGATCAATGTTGATGAGCATCTCCACCATGCGCCGCTGTAAGCAGTCGTACACGAACGAATAGCTGCCCAGCCCACCGATGACCTGGCCGATGAGCCCCATGACGAGCTGCGGGTTGGCCATGATGTGGGGGAACATGCCCTCCACACCGGCGAGCGTCAAGTGGCCGGCATAGTGGGCAGCGGCCGTGATGTGGATCCGCGTGGGTGTGCCGCTCTCCGGATCCACGTCCACGCTCGTGACCTCGGCGCGCAGGAATTGGAACTTGGTGCCGACGAACGCCGAGTCGTACCGCTTCCACTGCTCGATCATGACGTCGACACCGCGGAAGCCGCCGCCTACGACTTCCTCGTCCATCACCGCGAAGAGGAACTCGTCCGGGTGGTTTTCCGTGGTCACGAGCGACTGCTGGGACGACGATCTCGGCACGTAGCCGCGCTCGAAGACCTCAAAGTACTGCTTGACGAGCCGGCAGGCCGAGCCGGCGTGGTTGTCCGCGCGGTTCAGCGCCTGCTCTTCCAGTATCGCCTTGAGTTGTTGCAGCCGCGCCACTTCCAACCTAAGCGCCTGGACGTCGTACTCTAGTCGCTGGTGCTTGCGCGTGCGCGAGTCGACGCGGCGCACGGGCCGCGCGTCTCGGGACCGCGCGGTCAGCGCCGAGGACGAGGAAGCAGAAGAAGCAGACGCGAGCGCGAGTGCCGCGGGTGTGGGACGCCGTAGCGGACCCACTGTGGCCGTTTTGCTGCGCAGGGGCATGGTCGTCGCGACGCGTCGCTCCATGGTGCTACTCGTGCTGGCTGGGTCTGGAAATGCTTTTGGGCTGCTCGACGGAGCTCCGGCGTAAACCTAGAGACCGATGATTGTCTCCCTCCCAGCTGGTCGCCCTGTCCCCGGGTATACGAACTCCCCAGTCGCTCATTACAATGAACAGTATAGTGTCACTAGTGGGTGATGACGGTATTGGATAGTGGGAGAGAGACAGTGGCGAACGCCCATGACGACCAACGGCGCGAACCATCCATGCCGTCATCACGGTACTCTCCTCAGTGTGCTCATGGTCACAGTCACCGCGACACGATCCTCTGCCGCGCTCACTACGTGAGACTCTGACACTTGCAGATTCGTACGGTAGTACATTCCACGCAATTGGTTCTCTGTTGATCTACACATTCCTACGCATTCAATACTCCCTGGGCTATCTCTTCAGGTCAGCAGCTCCTCCATGCGCATGCGGTTGCACGATGACGACGGCGGCGGCGGGGGACTTCCGTGGCCGCCCTCGGCCGTGCTCGGGCTGATAACGTAGTCGGGCGAGATGTGCGCCTGGTCCAGCAGCAGCGCCACGTCGCGCGGACTCTGGAGCGCGGCCATGAACACGGGCACAAAGTCGAGGTCGGCGCTGGTTGTGACCACGCGGCCGCTCGCCGCGTCGAACACAAAGTCGTACCGCGCCGTGCCTGAGATGCGCTGGCCTAGCAGCTTGCCCACGAGCGCGATATTGCCGCGGACGTGCGGGAACAGCATCTCGATCGTCGTCGGCGTGATGTAGCACGAGTACTGGCCCCAGCCGCTGACCGTGACCAGCCCGCTCTCGTCCTGGCCCGGCAAGACCTGGACGTTCAGCAGCTTGAGCCGGTTCTCGCGGAACGCCATGCCGTACATCTTGTTCATCTCGATGAACCCTTCGACGCCCGCTACGGGGCCCGAGTAGTTGACCTGCTCGTCCAGGATCGCGCGCAGAAACTGCTCCGTGGAGCGCGACGCCTGCGCCATGGACGGCACGGGCGCCGCCACGTACTCGACCTGCATGCCGAAGCGGAAGACGTCAAAGTACTCGCGCACGACGCGCTCGAACGAGCCGCCGGGCTGCTCCGCGCGCTGCAACTGGCGGTCCAGCAGCAGCTGCCGCGTGAGCTTAAGCGACTCGACCTCCTGGTGGAGCCGGTGCACGTAGGTCTGCACGTTGTGGAGGTGCGCGAGCCGCGCGTCCGTCTTGCGCTTGCGCACGCGCTGGTGCCGCTGCGATCCCGGCGGCTTGGCAGCCGACGCGGCCGTAGCAGCCACTACGGCGTCCGGAGTCGGCGCGGCCGAAGCGTGGGGGGCTAACGACGCCATTGCGTTGATCTCAGTTGTGTCTTAGGAACCGTACTGTGGTGACGGCGGCGCCAATGGGGGGAAGCGGAGATGGACCCGTCTGGAAAGAGGAGGTCGAGCGCTGGCGTGTGCGTGGAGTGGCGAACGCCAGGCACGGGGGACGCGTCTGGCTTCTTCTTGACGTCTGGAGCGGAGACTGCTTTGCACTGTGGAAAATGCGCCCGACCAGAACAGCGGTGAGGAGCTCCCCCGGTGGAGTGACAGTGAGGAGATAATCGAGTGACCATCATTCCGTCTGATTACTCGCAGATGCTGTCTAGGGTTCGGGTAGAGCGGTTTTTTACGCGAGTGTTTTGTAAACGTAATTTTACAGCGTGCAGGACTTCCGGCACAAGCGGAGGACAGGTCAAATTGTTGATTAGGCTCTTTTTGAATGTGAAAAATACAGGTTTTCAGTTTACAGCGTTTCGAAGCGCACCGAGGCGCGGTGGTGGAGGTCGTGGTCGCTGTCGCCGTCGGGCGCGCGCTCCGCGTGGGGCTCCCAGTCATCCATGGCAACGTCACCTCCTGTTCCTTGGCTACAGTCATCCATGGCGATGTCGCCTCCTGTTCCTCGGCTACAGTCGTCCGTGTCGGCGTCGTCCGCGGCGCTGAGGATGCTGCTAAGCGTCATCTTCCACGGTCTCACTTGGGCCGGCTTGGTATCTTGTTGCGGAAGCGGCTCTTGCGTCGATTCGGGGACTTGAGCGTCCGCAACCAAGAGTGGCGGCGCCTGAAGTCCGTCAGGTGCAAACTCCGAGAGGTCTCCGATGAAAAATTCGTCCGAGATCAGCGCGTCCTTGAGCAGCAGCGCGACCATGGCCGGGTTGCCCAGCAGGTCCACGAACGACTGCGTGAGGTCGAGGCTGAACTCGTACCGCACGATACGGTTGTTGGCCGTGTTGAACACAAACTCGAACTTGCCAACGCCGCTGATGCGGCGCCCAAGGATCCGCGTCACGATCTCGTGGTGCGGCAGAATGTGCGGGAACATGATCTCGATCGTGCGCAGCGAGATGTAGAGATGGTACTCCGCGCGCGAGGTCACGAGCACTTGGTCCTGGCCCTCGCCCGAGCCGTGGAGCGTCGAGACGATGTGCGAGTCGAGAAACGAGAGCGTCATGGGCCCAAACACCGACGAGTAGAGCTCCCACTGCTTCATGATCACCGCGAGCCCAGCAAAGCGGCCGCTCAGCACGTGCTCGTCCATCGCGGAACGCAGGAACTCGCTGGGCGTCGGAGTGCTGCCGCTGCTGCTGGGCAGCGCGAGCGGGCGTTGGTGGAGGTGACGGTTGTCCGTCGTATACCCGTGGCGGAAGACGCGAAAGTACTCGCGCACCGTGCGCACGAACGAGCCGTCGAGGTCGTCCTGGCGGTTCAGCGCGCGGCCCATGAGCAGTTCACGGTACGCGCGCAGCCCCTGGAGTTCGGACTGCAGGTTCGCGACGTCCAGCTGGACGTTGTAGAGCAGCGAGTTCTCCTGGTCGCGCGTGCGCCAGATGAGCTTGGGGCGGCGCACGGCCACGGCGGAAGTCGACCCGCTCGCGGCCGACGGCTTCTTGGCCGACGGCTTCTTGGCCGAGGCCTTCTTCGGTGGGATATTGGCTGCGGCCCTGGTCGGTTTCGCGGACTTGTCGGTCGCCGACCGCGGCAGCGCGGCGCCGCCGGGGTCGGCCGACCGACGCGATCGCTTGCCGCTCGCCGCCTTTGCCGCGGGCGCGACGGTCTTCATGGAAGGAGCTTGCTGCCGGCCGGGGGAGAATTGCGGACTGGTTTGGGGGGTGGGCGACCAAGGAGCGTCACACCGTGGAGCGTCGCTGTGTACCCTCGCTTTAAGAACTGTACCTAAGCAATTGTCGTGAATATTCCCTCATTTTCCCCACGTCCTTATTCGTAGTGGTCTATGAATGAAGGTTTGAGTGGATTGGGGCGTGGTGGCAGTTCTCGTTTCACGTGGGGCTAAAGGATGGGGATCCCCTCTCAGATTCGTTTTCCCTTCCCCGACACGGCTCTTCTCCCGCCGGCCCAAAATTTACAGTGGGGAACGAGGGGAAAACCAGTTCGAGTTTGCACAGACGGCACCAAACTGTGGTTTCTTCGCATGTTCTCGAGCGTTTTTGTGGAACGGCTTTCACGTGGAGACCGTATCCAACCAGCCAACGAGATCCAAAAGCAACAACCAAAAATCGAACATGTTGCGCGTCTTGCTCTCTTCCCGTCGAAGAACGAATAAGCCAGAGGAGCAAGAACACAAAGAACAGGCTCGTTGGGGGGGGGGGGGGGGG
>JAADWV010000798.1:0-13172 GCA_023336295.1 Pythium folliculosum
CTAGAAGCCCTTACTGCTTGCCCGCCTGAGAGGCGGGGGGAGGCGTAGTTCCTTTTGGAGGCGGACTGTCCATCGTTTATAAACTGTAGTATGGAGAAGACATTCACGAGTGCTAGTTGGGTATGGATTTGGATAGATTCGGTGTATGTGACCCTTTCGTTGCTGACTTCTGTCAAAGTAGCAGTGATGGCGGACACCTTGGCCATATGATCATCTACTCGATTGTGATATCTTCAAGGGATGTGACGAGTTGGCAGCTACCGCCGTACGTCGAGCGCTGGTACGATTTGCGGATCGTGATGACTTCGCCAGCTCGAGGGAGGTTAGGAGAACTCAACTTCATGGCAAACATGGTCGCCGTAACCAGCGCGGCATCGACAGCAGACTGTGCAACGCCTCCTCGACAATAAAGCTGTTCAATCTGGCAAAGCAATAGGTTATTTCCCATCCATAAAACGAACCCAAGCGCCACCTACCAGCTTGAGCTGTTTTGGGGAGAGGTTGATTTCTGCGTCGGTCAAGTGCAAGCGTAGGAGAGAACGGTTGCCATTTGTATGTGACGATATCCACACCAGCTTCCCACGAATCACAACGTCGGTTCGCTGACTTGGTAGTTTCTCTTCGAGCTGTTGTATATGCTCTCGAAATTCTGCCGAATAGATGTAAGCGCTAGGGGGAGATTGAGTAGTCGAGCAAGTCCAAACACCTACCGCTAACCGAGGACAGAGTGGTTAGTTGATGGGTGGATCGGTTCGCTACCTCTTGTTGACTCGATGATCCTAGCATGGTCAAAAGAGGTAGATTTGGGATGTGAATGGAATGCGAATGAGTTCGCTCGCGGGACAGTGTGACCTGATAGTGCTAAACTGCTTCTTGGCCACGCATTTTTCACGAAGGCCGCGTCAAACAATGTTGAGTGTGTCACAATTACCCACAATCCCTCTGTGCTACTTAATTCAACTCTCTCATCTCCCTCCCGAAAAATTGGACGCCATAGAACAGGAAACGCAAGACCCAGTTTGGTACGAATCTCGGCCTTTCCTGAAGGCCTTTATGGGATACAGATGGCGTGCACCTCGCGACGACTATGGATCGGTTCTGACCATCGGCGGCCAACGGTACCTTATTCGCCGTCAACGTTCAATGGACCGAGTGTATTTCATTAACATTGAGCACACGACCAGTCCACTTCTAATCGACACCATCCCGGATACCGAGAACCCGAGAAGGATGCAAGTAAGATGGCCGTCTCTACGCAACGGATTTCCAGAGAACCATGGTGGCCATAATGTAATGCCATAGACAGAACACCACACGTTTCGATAATCTCGTTCACTTATTTCCATTATCCTCAAGACCACTACAGTCGCTTCAAAGGAGTGTGTCGTCACCTCGTGGGTAGTCTTCGGCATCGTTGTACATCGCACGCAGGATCTGCTTGGTCTCCTGCAGGTCGCACCACTTTCCAAGATGATGAGACCGTTTCTAGCAACAAGCTGGAAGCGACATCGCAGGATCTCTCGTCCACGCAAGGGGCGGCTTCTTCTCTCCACGAGGAGCCAGTAGAACTCGCGAATCTCCATCACCTCACGCTCGACCGCTTCCATTTCTTGGGGAGAATACATGGGGATCGACATCGTGTGCTTGTGGAAGTGAAAACAAGAATGAAGCGGACCCAAATCAATCATCGAATGAGGTTGCGAATGTCATTCGCTACCAAAGTCCATTCGCGTTGAAGTATAGCGCGGGGATCGAACGACCGATGTGGTACAAAGGGATGGGAAAGCAAATTGTGAGGCCACAACGACACGATGGCGAAATTTTGGCTGTGAGTTGTACTCAGAACCATATCAGCCATCGCTCCCATCGGCACGCCATCCAAGCGTGCCAAAGTCCATCCGCGTTGAAGTATAGCGCGGGGATCGAAGGACCGATGTGGTACGAAGGGACGGGAAAGCAAAAGTGGAACGAAGTGACGGGAAAGCAAATTGTGGGGCCACAACGACACGATGGTGGGAATGGGTGTCGTCAGAGTGTAGTCCGAATTCTACCCACGTCATTGAAGTTCATGCGGGAGCACATACGTATTTTGGTGAAGGAAAGTCTTCACGGTTGAATAATGATGGAGCGTGGTGAGGTTGGCGATGGTGTGACTATAGCTTAGGATCATCATAAACGCTGTCGACATCGAGTTTATCCCCTGGCTCTCCCCGTTTTTCGTCCTTCAGTTGTCACAGGATGTTTCCTTTCAGTCTCCAATCTCTGTTCAAGTCCGCACTCACCACGATGGCCGGTAAGCGACCGGCAGCACCCGACGAACCCAAGTCTCCGGGGAAGCGGACGGCGCCAGCGATTCCTGACATCGGCTCACCGCTAAAGCGCGTGAAAGCAGCCATTCGACAGCGAGTGATGGCGCGAGAGGAAGTTGTTCTGTCTACCGTGGAGGGTATAAACGCTGCTCACATATATACCCTATTCTCCCTTGACAATGCATATATGTCTCCTCAGGATTTCGTGGCTACGTGAAAAGGGAATCGATTCCACCCAACCCAGACAGCGATGTCGTTGTGTTGGGAACGGTGATCTGGAAGTCAGCTCACACGTTCAACCAACGAGACCTGGTGCGACTTCACATCACCGACGAGACACCGGCCGAAGCTTTCACCGAGTTGATGGAGGTTCTGAATTGATGTGGAATAAGGCGCTCTTTAGTCGGACACTAACATGAGCTCTCACATCACGTAGCTCGAGGAACATTCGAATTCGAGTCCCGATAACCGCAACCTGGTCGAGACTGTGCTTCTCACCGCGACCGTGTTTGGTGAGACCATAGACTCACCGCTACTTCCAGCGAACGGAAGCGTTGTTCGAATCCGAAACTCTCGCCAGCGATTGTTTTACATGGGCGACAAGTGTCAGCTCGTTGCTCGTCCTACGGACATCGTCATCGTATCGGACGCAAACGAATTGGGCCCATGTACTGACAACAATGGAAAACTGGAAGACTTTCACACAATACCGATTCTTCATCGCTTGTTATGTATTGGGTCATTTTTGAAGCCATGGGCTGTCTACACTTCTCGGTGGGTTGTACCTTGACAGCGAACTATCTGTGTACGTAAAAGGAGTGTATTGATTAACGTGTATGGAAATGCAGTGTTGTAACATACCAGCAATGATAGATTGCAACTTTTGTGTGGTGATGCATTGGATGCCTATACTCATAGTACTGCGTTCTTGTTGGCATAAAACCGTGCCAGAGTAGCATCGCTCTCTGCATTGAGCCGACGGTCTTCAACCAGAGTAGATTCTGAGGGTTTTGACCAGTCGATAACTGACTTCGTGAGTGCTGTCAAGCAGCGGAGACCTTCCCTCTTGACAACTCGCGATACCATCAAGTAAGCCTGTTGCGGCTTGTTCACGTTTCGCGAAGCCGCTTTCCAGTGGACGATCACCATCGACTGAAGTGACTCTCCTTGCACCTTGTAGACTGTCGCCCCCACAGCACACACAAAGGGAAACTGCTGAACCTTTATCGAGAGGACTCGTTTTGCACCTGACGAACTTGGCGTCAGCTGAATCTCGCTTTTCTTGAAAGGTTCTGCGTCTGGAAACACTGGGAACACGTCTGAATCAATTCCGGTAGCCAAAGGCTTGTTGTTTTTGCCTCTGTTTAGGCGAAGAAGAGCAAACAAGGGTCGCTTATCGGGGAGAGCAACAATCGCACCCGTACGCTTGTCCAACGCTCGACGTAAGCTGGTGCCTGGTGGGAATTCGATATGCTCCAAAAAGCCCATCGTTCCGTTTGCAACGCCTTTTTGTGTCCGAATGTTTTGTGTGACTTGAATCGGCATCCCACGTATCAAATCCAAATACGGAGCCATCCGACCAAGCTTCTTGTCAGGCAACCCCATGATGAAACTCACGTCGTTTGCGCTTAGTTGGTTTAGCGTACCTTTGAAGTTTGCGACGACGCGAATAGGAAGATCCCTAGAAGGGAGTAGATGTGCTGCACGTGCGATGAAGTGAGCATTGATTGCAGTGCTTGTGTCGTTGTCTGCCGAAACAAAAATTGTGCCGGGCGGAGGTGGAGCAACTTGACTGGACTGGATAGCGTTATGATCACCGTCACCAACGTTGACCACCCTCGAATTGATCATCTGCACGAATGATGGTGTCCACTCGCCATAGCGAGCCCTCGAGCATCCATCTCCCCATTCAGGGTCGTCCTTGAACCGAACTGACTCCCGCAGAACGACAACCTTGTCAAATTTCGCCACAGGTGGAATCCATCATTGTCCACAGCCTTCACATTTGTCTTCTTTGACTCCGGGTCGATGAATATGGGATCGGCCAAGACGGGCGGGAGCTGGAAAATATCGCCAACGAGGAGAATATGGATTCCTCCAAAGCTGGCTTCCTTGTCGTCTAGTCGCTTTGCCTTGTTCAGCGCGCTATTCAATTTGAGAAGCTCTTTCTTGGACATCATTGACACCCCGTCCACAATAATGCAGTCGACATCTTGGAGCTCAATGCGGCTGTTGGTCCCCTGTAGGGATACTTGAAACGATGCTAGGGTCCGCCCGTTGATGAGCGTTGCTGCCTTGCCGGTCATTGCGCACACCACCTTGGATTTGGGTCGTTGCCAACACCGACGTAGCTCTTGAATAGCTTGAATAACGCGGCTTTTGCCGGTACCCCCTTCACCTCCCAGATACATACGGAGTTGACGACTACTCAGCTCCTCGTTCGATATGATAGAAGTCGAAGAATCTGTTGAGGGTCTCCACCGGCGCAGGAGATGTGTCGCAACGATAGCAAACGCACCATGCTGCAATTCGTTGAGAGTGTACATCCTTGATATGACAGAGATTCCACTCACTGTACATCGGTGCTTCCGCTGGGACACGTGCAGAAGGATTCCACTGGCGTTGTTCAGGCATCAAAGCGTTATCAAATATCTCGGTCACAGCAGTCGCTCTCTCCACCACCCCAGTGGTTGCCTCGCTGAGATCGATGACAGTGGCCTCTTCACTCAAGTCAGAGGCTCCACTCTCTACCCACTTCCGCAGTGCATCCACTGTAAAGGGAACCTGAACGGGCTCCGTTCCACCGTTTACACACGAAGATGCAATGTGCGCGACCAGGTCGTGGTTTGTGACGGCATGGAGAAATTCCTGGATTCGACTTGGGAAAGCTGCAGGCGACGGAAATGCTCGTACCACTTGCTCACTTGTTCCGTCACTTGATATATCAACCATCTCAAGAAGGTCAGTCGCATCAACAGAATCCTCCACATCGAGGTAGTCGCCGCTTGAGTATCTGTCGTCCGAGGAGCTGCAGTCGGATTCTGAACGCTCTGATGAATCATCTTCACGATCGTCACTTTGGAGAGTGGCTTCATTCTCAGCATCTCGACCTGCGTAATAGTCATTCATGTTCTTCATGATTGTCTTCGTAAACTCGCTTCTGTCCGCTACCCACTCGCTGTAGGCACAATACCATGGGTTTGCTTCATGCTGATAGGCACCGAGCAGATCACCAAGGCTCCGAAAAGGCTTGAACAGTACCAACGCGACCATCGCATACTCTTCCAATTCATCCCGTGTCATCCCATCTTTATGGCGCATCAGACGTGGTCCTTTAATAACTGAAACAGCCTCGTTACGCCGGAAAGCGATGCAGTGGGAAACAGAGAGAGGGTGCCGGCTGTCAAAGCGATGCGTCTCTGCAACCGTCGCAGTAGCTTTTCTGCGGTAGCAGCGCATTGTGAATTCGTACACGTTTGCACTTGAGGCACTATGCGGTCGGAAGATGTAGTCGTCCAAGTTGGATGTCGAGGTAAATACTGCGTCTTGACTTTCAACCATTGTGCACCCATAGTCACCACTGGATTCGAGCTGCTTCATGATGTCGGAGAGTGGAAGTTTCGCGCAAACTTCACTTGCGTAGCTACACGATCCTCGAAGAATATATAACACTGCAAGAGGTCCTGCAATTTCTTGCTTGTTGGTCAATGAATGAACCAAAGCTGTGACGCGCCGTCGCCGGATATCGGTGCGCCCGGGAGGAATCTCGGACGCAAGTTCTATCGATTCCTTTGCTTGTCTTCTTTGGAACTGTACCAATGCCACAGCCATCGCGCTGTCTATGTGTCGCTGAGGTTTCGTCACGTATTTGCAGATGTAATAGATTCGGTTGATTGCATCCTTGCCGCCGAACATAATCTGGACGTCGTGGTTGCACTTGAACATCGCCACGATAGTGTCATTGTAGCCATTGACGTATTCATGTCCGAGCGTCCGCTTGAGCTTCACACTTGGTCCAGTCAAGGAGGAGCTTTCAGATCGTTCTCGTGGGAAGCCATATCTACACACGCAGGCACTCGAAGTCGCACGACTTGCCTTGAAACAACTGGTTGTATGTGTCCAGGCGTGCATGTTGAGATTGACGACGAGACTGGCCACCTTGAACGCATAGTGGTCTGCCGACATACGGCTACGATCTGATGTCGGTGGAGTCATCTCTATGAAGCGATACATGGGATCAAGCTTCAAGGGATCGTCGTCTGCGTGTGTGTACCCGAGTTGAAATGAATCCGAGACACGTAACATCCACTCAGCAATGTCATCCAAACCGTCAGGCTCCACGACAGCATGAAACAACTCACGACGCTCAACTGCGAGAAGTGCTTCTTCTGGTGTTTTTCGAGCTCGCCCTTCACGATTGGCAATTGCCAACATCTCTTGCTGGTTTATCGGCGTGAGAGGTGGTGGCCAGTGAGGTGGACGATGCTGCAAAAGCACTTGGCGAATCATGTGTTGCACGCTTGATTCTTGCTCGCAAGCTTGACACTTCACAAGTAAAGGCTCGAGTTGTTCTTTCACGCGCCGCCTCGAAGTGCTTCGGCGCGATTTACCTGGTATTGGTAGTGCAGTAAACATCCTTTGTGCGTGGCATTTTTGGCACGGTGCGTCCTGGGCGGGTAATGGGAGCTCGGTTTTTGCGATGCTATCTGCGTATGCCTCCAAGTGTTCCAAGTACGTTGAGCCTTCCGTTGCCACACGTTCTTCAAACCCCTTGCTGTTGACGAGAGCCCCAAATAACCAGATGATGAAGTGAATATGAAGTGTACCTCGACCTTGTGTCTCCACCATGCCGTAGTAAGCCTTCGTCCGTCCAAAACGTCCTCCTTCTGGGTTTGACCGCTTGGTCTTTGGATCAATGCCAGTGATGAACGCATCGACAGTGCGCATGAAAAGACGTGCTGAAGCACAATCGTCCATCATTGCCGCTTTCTTCATGTCAGCGGAAGAGGGCATACGTGCTTCCAAAACGTCGAAGAGCGAGTCGACAGACAATATACCAGTGTAATGTGCCATGGCATATGAGTTGTCTGTGTTTGGTGTCAACTTCACAAACAATGCTGGCTGGCTGAATCGTGTCTGATAGCCAAATGCTTCCTGGCGGCAATGACGGCGCTCGGCACTACTCCCCCACACTGACACAGATCCCAACTCCACTGACTTCAACAAGCGCTCTGCAGTTGGGTTCGGCAGTTCTTGACGCTTCTCACCGCAATGCCGCCGCTCGTTGTTGACCAAGGCAGCCATGAGATCTTCGCGGGATATACCTTCGTATCCCTCAGGCAGAGAACCGTAACGTCTGCACTTCACAGCTGTCAATGTGTACATATTCTCGAGCCCCAACCGCGAAAACGCGGTTAGCAGAAACGTCCGATCTTGCGCAAAACGACGAGAACTGAGCATCGCATAGTATCTGATGCAGTCGCGCTTTGACACCGAATTGGGCCGTGGCTCATTGGGATGCCCGCGACCGAAGGGGAATAGATGTGGATACATTTTGGCTTCAACATCAACACCGCTCGCAAAGCGCGACGAGTGATCTACGCGAAGTCGAGGGACTGCTGTAGACTCATGCTTGTTCAGATCAACAACGCGTTGCTGCACGAATCCGGAATTTGTGACAGTGCCCTCTTCAGCCAACAACACATTGCGCTCAATCACATGACTCTCGTCTTCAAGCGTGACACTCACGGTATCCGGGCGGCTTCCGACCGATTCTTGCTCATTATCGACAGTTGCTGCAGCTTCAGGGTCGTCTATCTCGACTGAGATTCGTTCGTATGGAGATTCAGCCGATCCTGTGCTCGCGATGGCTGCCGTATCAATCACGACACTATCGTACATGATGTTGTGGGTCTTAAAGAAGCTTAAAAGCTCGTGAACCATGTGTCCGCGCGCATCATGCAGCTTCCTGATGCGGTCGGTCTGGACCGATGTCATTGGCCCAGCAAGGACAACTCGATACGGGCCATCACTGTCAATACGGCGAGGTAGAAGGGTAGCTGGTGGACCAGGGGTTGCATCAAACACCATGCAATGAGACCGGATTGCTCGATGGCGCCCCCCTCGCATGACTCGCGTCTGCGCCACAACCGTCACCAACTGAGTCATGATCTTCTCGATCCAAGTTGCTGCGAAAAGATGTTCTGGCAGGATCCCAACGAAGAAGCCATTCGCAATTGCATACTTCGGGGGTAGATCTCCGCCTTTCGCGAATGGCACACATCACAAGCTGCCACGCTGACACGGTCGACTTCCACCTTCAACCCTCTACACGATAGCACGATTCCTTCGAGGTTGGGGTCAACGTGGCTGCAGCTGTATTGCTCTCTGAGCTGCTGCTGGACTGTGCTGGGTGGTTGAAGTACTCGATGCATGGTCTTGATCACCTCGTTGTGACTGGTATCAACTTCCTTGCATACCTTCGAAGCACAAGTCGATCGCAAATCGCACACACACACTCGTCAAGGCCTTCTCCACCTAGGGCAGCTTGAAGATCACCCTCGATGCGCTGCAAGAGGTCAGGCTCAATTGGTCTGAGCTCTTCCGTTGGCTCCAATGGTGGAGAGTCACGGGTGTGAGGAATGATAAACTCGTGCACGGCCATGTCTTCTAACAGCGCCGAAGAGTTCGGGGCCGAAGTTGACTCTCCACTCGAGAGACCAGATGTTGATTGCCTCTGTCGGCGAGTCTTCGCGTACGCTCGCTGACTTTCCAGACGTCGCTGGCGCTGTTCAGCACTCTCGACAATCACGGAATTACTGACCTGATCATCCACCGATTCGGGCTCCACTCTCGATAAGTTCTCGTTCAACGCCGCCGCGCCACGCTTCATTCGTCCATAGTCGCGCTGGTAGCTGAGCCGCTGTAGTCTGTGATCTTCGCTTCCTTCCTGGTCTTCTCGTGCTCGCCGGCTACGCATATACTCTCGCTGATATTCCATCCGGCGCTGGCGTTGCGCTTCGCTTTCCGTGCTTACACCAGTTGCTTCTCTCGGCGCCAAAATCCCACGCCTACGTCTCGATTATTCACGCTGTTTCGCAAGGCGTTGATGATATTGTTCTTCGGTTTCAACAACTCCGTCGTTTTCACTACTGCCTGCACGCACCGACGAATGTGCTCGTCGTCGGCGTTGGTTATTCTCTTGTTGACGAGCCAGTCGACGGGCGCGCTGGTCGGGGGTTTCCCTTCGCCCTTTCTTGGCGCTAACAGCTATCTCATTCGCCTCCATTATATCTGTCGGCCGAGCTGCTATTCCAAGAATGCGAGGAAAACACACTCCAAGATAGCTGGCGTAAACCAGATTGGAGAGACAGCTGACTGTGGCATGGTTGCATATTTCAGAAAGCCCCAAGCACGTTCTCTTCTGATCCTGCATCCGTCGCACACAGTTGCCTTTGGAGCCCACGCACTGAACCTTTTCGTTGAGGAGCAGTGGAATTATCGGCCGGGCATGCCGTGAGCATCGCTCTTTGCAGGTTAATACACTCTCTACACCACGCGTGAAATTGCAAGGTATATTACGCCCTATTTAACGTTTGATTATCCAATAAGACGCATGGGGATGATTTTCACCCAGTTGCGGATCCAGGCGGCCGAGTTGCTGTCATACTTGATAGCAGTCTTGCCGACAAGGGAGTCGTACATCTGTGTGTTTCCGTTGCCATCGGACTCTAGAGCGAAGCAATGACGCGCGCCCTTAAAGTTGGTGGCGATACAGAAATACACACCAGCACCGAGGGTCAGATCAATGTATCCGACCCGAGTTTCTTTGTTAATATTGTTTACACGAAGACTAACAAAATCGAGCCTTGATCCCATGATCTTCTTCTGCTCCTTGTTGCAGAAGTTGATCAGAGAGTCTATCTGGTGGTTGAGCAGGTCAACCACCGGGCCGGTCCCACGAGAGCTGAATTGTTTAATTCGCGCTGGCGAAAAAAAGTCAGGCAGTCCCATGAGGCGGGTTGCGGCGCGCAATGCCGCCACCACACAGGTCCCAGATTTGTTCGCGCCAATGCGCTTTGGCCTGCGCTTCTCCTCCCACACCTTGCGCGTTGGGCACTTTTGCTTACGCTTCTTCACAGCGGCCAGATCACGCACAAATTCCTCGTAGTCCTTTATGAGTGCGTGCCCGTTGCACGCGATGACCTTGTGGCGAGGCTCCTGAG
The DNA here is from genome assembly GCA_023336295.1 of Pythium folliculosum. NCBI lineage: Eukaryota > Oomycota > Peronosporomycetes > Pythiales > Pythiaceae > Pythium > Pythium folliculosum. The sequence goes on from JAADWV010000798.1 coordinate 10,535, forward strand.
TGTACGTGCTCGGATCGGAAAAATCCTTCCCGGCCTGGCGCCATTCGACGGTGTACACTTTCCCAACCCTCCCGTCCTCACCAACGACCTCCTCCTCACTGCAACCGTGTATACGGTGCATGTACATGGGCCTCGGCGCCATGACTCCGCAAGTGTTCCACAAAACCCAATATATTACTTACTGAACGGTGCGGATATCAACAGAGTAGAGGGGGCCGCAGCGCCGTATGTAACAATCGGTCTTCGTAGGCACTCGCAACGCGTCCTTGAAGGCGCCGTGCTCGCAGTGCAGACGGTAGTTCGTGTGTGTGTGTGTGGGGCTCCGGGCAAGTGGTGTGTGCGCTCGAGGTAAGTGGAGCTTCTGGTGGTGCGTGGTGCGTGCGGTGGGCAGCAGAGAGGTGCGTGTAGTTGGAGTGTCGAGGTCGCTTGTTGGCAGTTTGCTGTATGAGGCTTGTCGTGCGTGGTCCCCGAGCGGACCGGTCAGTATTGGTCAGGCGAAGAGCAAAATGACTGGCTGCGCAATCTCGTTCACATTTCGACCCTCCGTCCTCTTTTCTGTTCACTTGCTTCATGCGAGTTATCCCTCACCTTTACATCTCCTTGGCCACACAAATCCGTGTCAGACATGGACACAGCGCGAGTCTCCCTGGGTCGCGCCGCGACCGGCAAAGTCGCCACAGTGCTTCAGTGGAAGCGGATTTTTTTGTTCACGCCTTGCTCGCGGCCCAACGCATCGGCCTCGAATTTGCTGCGTTGTGGATGCTGCTGTAAACGTTGTCCTATCCTTGTGGGCATCAGCCTCGTTATTGATGGTGTGGATGCGGGTCTGCTGTTGCTCTCCCACCGGCACCATCCACTATAACTCCGACCAGAAAAGAGCCATGACCTCTTCGGCCTGCACGGTACAGCTTCCACACTTTTCTCTGGATGCTGGTGGCACCAGGCGGCGTGGCAATTGGGCCCAGCCACCGGCGCCAAGGGGGCGGCCCCCACAGCGTGTGCAGTTGCGGATCACACAGTATCAATGTATCAGCCTCGGAATATCTGTTCTGCGGCTATTGTTGCGCTGTGGGTGTTGCTGCTCGGACGTCGTTGTATCGCTGTGGGGCCACAATGTGGGCAACGCCCACTGGGCATCAGCCTCTTTGTTGAGAAAGCCGACAAAAAAGAGCCATCCCCTCGTGAGTCCCCACTGCGTGGGTTCAACAATTGATCCCTGCTGTCCTCTCTGGGTGCTTGTGGCAGCAGGCGGAACGGAAAGTGGAATCGGCCACCACCAAAATAGGCATTGGCGGCCCACCAGTGCCTTGGGCGCTGTGCTACAGTCCTTGCAGTCTCCATACAGTCTGTGGGGATGCATCACAAAATACTCTTCTCACTGGCAGCAGGTGGTGTGGCCAGAATGCCTCTGTATCAAAGACAGAGCACTCTGTGGGACGTGGTCTCCGCTGTGGAGCCCACAATGGATCTGCTCTCGTTTCGAAGGATACCGGGTGAGGCTCGACCGTCGGTGGGCCACCGACTCGGTGCTTTTCCAACGTACCACAGACGCGTCAACCTGCGGGGAAGACGCGCTGCGGTTCTACAGTGTGTACCGCCGCCGAGAGACAGGCCATTGCCCGCATCCACTGTACAGTGTACTACTTCGAAGTACTTGACTGTCGACAGCAATGTGACTTTTTATGCACGTCTGCGCCTCAGTGAAACTGTCTGTGACGCACCCTCACGACGTGTACTGTACACTGTCCCAGAAAAGACGGTGGGGTACAAAGAAAGGAAGAGGATCCGGTCGCAGAAGCTTCCACATTGGATTGGAGTGTGAAGTCCCGCGTGCAAGAATGCTGCTGCTCAGTTGCACGTACGACTCAAACATACCCAAACAAACTCTCCTGACGTCCCGCCCCCTCATAGTTCCAAGGAACAACGAATTGCTTGCCCACCTGAGGGTGGGGGAGGCGTTTTTCAAAAGAAGTAGGTTGCCCACCACAGGGCAGGGAGCCAACAGGGAGCCAAATAACCTAGAGAAAGCTTTGTCGGACCCGACTTCAATTCTAAGAAAACGATGTGTTCGCGATATATCCGGATATCTCCCTATATGTTCGCGATATTTCCGGATATCGCCCGGATATATCCTGTTCAGATTTGGTTAACGGAAGTGAGTATATTTTTGTAGATTGAGCTAATTCTACTGAAATAGCGTTCATAGATTATGTTGCGGTTAAGTTGCTAGTGCGCTTCAATCAATCAAACAAACAGATTGCTTGCCCGCCTAAGGGTGGGGGAGGCGTTTTTCAAAAGAAAGTAAAAAGAACTCCCAGCGTTCCGAAGATTCATAATACTATCATAATACTAGGAGTGCGTAAAGAGGGCGCCACGGAGACGAACCAGAGGTCTGGACCACTGAGCATAGCGCGATGGCTGTCACACACGGAGGATTCATTCACTGAAGCTACAGCAGCAATAGGGAAATTTCGCAACCCAGTCTTTATCTTCACCCACACAATTTACCTGCTATAATAAATCAATGACCAGCCTTTCATTAATTTATAGAGGGTGGGAGGTGAGGATTTGGCTGCCTGTGGTGAATGGATTCATTGTCACCAGGAAGGAAAAACTGTAGAAGACATAACAATGTTAA
>JAADWV010000799.1:0-13172 GCA_023336295.1 Pythium folliculosum
CGGAGTGCCGGGGCTTGGGGAATTAAGGAATGAGCTTAGAGGTCCATGTGGTCGGCTCCCGTCGGCACATGGGTACGTGAGGTCCGTCCGGGAAGCATGAGACACAGCGCAACGGCGGATCCTCCCAGAGAGGTCATAAACACCAAGGACGAGGGCGCCCAGCGAACACAAAAGAATGCGTCGACAAGAGAAGACGTTTGGAACGCAGTCACCAACATTCCCCATAACGCGTTAGCAACTCCACAGTGCTTGTATTGAGGGTAGATACAGTACACGTTCGGCAACTTTGGAGCTGGTGGTCCGAATCGCCAGCGACCACATCTCAGCAACACCGCCATGCTCGCCGCTCGTGTGCAGCGCCTCGCGGCGCACACGTCGCGCCACGCGGCCGCCGGCTCGATCACCACGCTGCAGTGCAGTCCGCTTGCGACGGATGCAAGTGGCCGTCCCACGAGCCGACGTGCGCGCCGCCAGCGCCGCGCCAAGGAGAGTGATACCGAAGCGCCCAAGCTCAGCGTCTCGTCGCGCCTGAGCGAGATGCGCGAGGCGCTCAAGCTCGTCTCAGGCATCGAGGACCTCTCGCGCAACGGCCTCACGAACCGCGTAGAGATGCCGCAGCAGATGCTGGACCGCCTGACTCACATTGTCAAGCGCCGCACGCACTCGCAGCTCAAGCACCTGCGCGAAAAGCTGGTGGCCGACGACGCCGCGAACGACCGCCAGATCCCGCTGGACATGCACAAGCGCCCGCTCGGCTGGACGCTCGACAAGGACGAGCAGATCAAGCCGTTCCTGTACGGCCCGAGCGAGACCATGGCGTACCTGGCTGAAGATGTCGAGATGACCTACGCGTGCGCCCACCAGGCGTTCCGCCAGCTCAAGGAGAGCCGCCCCGACTTCGCACCGGAATCCGTGCTTGACTATGGCGCTGGTCCGGGCACCGCGTCCTGGGTCGCGAAGGAGTACTTCGAAGACTCGCTGACGCGGTATCGCGTGCTGGAGCCGAGCCAGTCGATGGTGAACGCGGCCGAGGTGCTGCTGGACGGGTTCCCCGGCCTCAGCATGCGTCGCAGCGTGTCGGAGATGAAGCGCGAGATCCAGAACGGCCTCAGCTACGACCTCATCGTGCTCAACTTTGTGCTGTCCGAGATCACGAGCGACTACGAGCGCGTGGCGATCATGTCGGCGCTCTGGGAGTTGCTGTCGGACAAGGGCGTGCTTGTCATTGTGGACCGCGGTAGCACGTGGGGCTCCCACCAGGTGCGGTCCGCGCGCCAGTTCATCCTGGACTCGGTCTCGGACGAAGACGTGAACGCGGCTGCCGATGGCGCCAAGGTCCTCGCGCCGTGCCCGCACGAGCACGAGTGCCCCGCCAAGGGCAAGACGTGGTGCCACTTCGTGCAGCGCTCGCCGCGCGTCCAGTACCCGCGCGACGCGACCACGAAGCGCTGGCACGGCCACAAGGTCTCCAAGTTCTCGTACGTGGTCATGGAGAAAAGCCAGGCGCCCGTCGCCGAACCATCCGAGCAGGTCGGGCGACTCATCCGGTACGTTTTGGATTGGGGTGACGACGACCGTGGGGACAATCCGCTGACGTCTTCTTCTTGTTTTTGTTCTCTTTCCTGAAGCGGTCCGCTGCTCGCGAACAAGCACGTGCTTCTCGACCTGTGTATGCCCTCGGTACGTGCTATTTGAGTTCAGTCGAGGTGGTGTGGAGTGATACACGAGTCTGAGATGTGCATGGTGTTAATGTCACAGGGCGAGATCGAACGTCGTGCCGTGACCAAGGGCAAGTCGATCCGCGAAGTGTACCGCGCGGCCCGCAAGGCCCACTGGGGCGCGAAATGGCCCGCGGACGCGTCCGTCTACATGGAGAGCAAGTAGAAATGGGTGTAGGCCTCGCAGTTTGATCTCACTTTTGAACACTAGGCGTTTGCCCTGCCGATGTCTTGTTTCGTCGTGTATTTGTATGAATAGGTAGGCTTGATGCGTTCCGACCGTCTAATGGCTCTGCACGCGGTAGGAGATGTTGCGGTCCTCCAGGAACCGCTTGATCGACTCGGGCAGCTCGCCGTACACCGACACGGCGTAGATTCCGGGCACGAGGCGCACTATATAACATAGGGGGGATCATTAGGACTAGGAACCACGCGGGGCGATCAGTTAGACGCCATTTACCAATGCGCTGCCACTTGGCGACCCAGCTCTCCTTCGGGTGCATCATCGCGATCATGCTGTTACGTGCAGGCACATTAGATAGACCGAAACACTCCATAGCACCTTCGTCCACCGCAACGCACCCCTCGTAGTGCGCCGACGTGCAGTCGGCCACGCGCTGGCGGTTGTCGGCCATCTGAAGGAACTGGCAATTCTCGCAGCCCGTGTCGTAGAACTGCGTGAAGGTCTTGACCAGCGAGCACGTCATGCACGCGCGCAGCTCGCGGAACGTGTTGGGGATGTCCGCGTGGACGAACGCCTCGTCCAGCTCCTCCTCGTCCTCGTACCGCGCCATGGTGCCGACGAGGGATGTTGTTGGTGTTGTTGGGGGCGAAGGACCAAAAACCAACACCCAGGGAAACCCTTTTCCTACCGCATCTCTCCGACAAAGTCCGAGATGAAATTTTCCCGTAAGATTCGCAGGTCGCACGAAGGGGGGACCGAGGGTGCTCTATTCAGGCCGGATTGGCCCACCCTTCGGACTCGTGAGGTTTTTTTGCGGTTTTGGTGGTGTGTGGCCGGGGGTGCGGCCCGAAGAAACGCGCCTGTGTGTGTGCGGCCGGCCGCCGTCCGGGCCGCACATTGGGTCTCCCCTGTACTCTTCCCCCAACTTGCTCGTCCGCACCATGCTCGCGCGCTCCTCCACGTCCGCCGTCCGCGCGGCCGCCGCCCCGGCCAAGGGCGCGCGCTCGTTCTTCGCCGCCAAGGCGTCCTCGCAGTCGTACCAGTACGCGCTCGACGAGGAGTTCCCGGGCGTGCCCAAGGTCGCGGCCGCGGCCAAAGCGGCCAAGCCCACGGTCGCGACCTCGACCACGGCCGCGGGCCTCAAGCTCGCGTCCGACAGCGGCGCGCCGCTCGTGGCGTCGCTCGGCGTGGAGATCGCGGCCGGCTCGCGCACCGAGACCGACGAGACCGCTGGCCTCTCGCAGCTCTTCGCCAAGATGGCGTTCCGCGCCACGGACGCGCGCTCGGACCTGCGCCTCTTCCGCGACGTCGAGGCGCTCGGCGGCGTCGTCCACAAGCGCGCCGGCCGCGACTTTGTGCGCTACAGCATCTCGGTGCTGCCGCACCAGCTCGAGCACGCGGCCGCGATCCTCGCGGAGACCACGCTCGCGCCGCGCTTTGCGCACTGGGACATTGAGACCGTCAAGAAGCAGGTGGCGATCGACGCGGACGCCTCGGCCGCGTGCTCGGAGCGCACGGTCTTCGAGAACGTCCACGGCGCCGCCTTCTACGACGACGTCGCGCTCGGCCGCCCGCAGTTCTCGCTCGACAACCTCGCCGCGTTCTCCACCGACGACCTCGCCGCGTTCTACGAGCAGTACGTGAACACGGCCGGGCTCGCGCTCGTGGGCTCGGGCGTGGACCACGCCACGCTCACCTCGGTCGCCAACGACTTCTTCGCTGGTGTCCCCGCGGCCGCCGCGCCGCTGGCCAAGGCCCCGGCCAAGTACGTCGGTGGCGAGTCGCGCGTCAAGAAGAACGGCGTCAAGAACACGTACGTCGCGCTCGGCTTCCCCACGGCCGGCGCCAAGGACGCCGGCGCCGCGCGCGTGCTCGAGGCCCTGCTCACGCAGCGCCTGCGCAGCAAGAAGGCCGCCGGTTTCCAGGCCACGTACCAGGACGCCGGCCTCGTCGGTCTCCGCGGCTTCGCCGCCCCGGCCGACGCCGGCGCGCTCGTGGACGCGTTCGCCGCTGAGATCAAGAAGGCCGCGGCGGCCGCGCCCTCGACCGAGGAGCTCGCGGCCGCCAAGACCGCCGCGGCCATCGCGGTCGCGGACGCCGTGTACTCGCGGGAGGGCAAGCTCGCGTTCCTCGGCACGGCCGCGCACGCGCAGGCCGTGGCCACGCCGTTCGCGGACGTCCAGGCCGTGTCGGCCAAGGCCGTCCAGGAGCTCGCGCAGAAGGCCGTCGCATCCCGACCGGCGCTCGCCTCGGTCGGCAAGCTCGCGGCCGTGCCGCGTCTCGACGCGCTCATCAGCAAGCTCAAGTAGATTTGGACTCTGACTAAAGTACCGGCCTCGCCTCGCCGCCCGAGCACTCGCACTCTCGCTCTCTCGTGGCGTGATCGCCTCGTCCCGCCCCAAGGCCTCCAGGCTCCTGCAAGGTAGGGTGGCCCAAGACCTCTGTGTGGTGGAAGCAAGTGAGGCTGACGGGTCTGTCTGTCTATGTCTGTGTGGGAAATACTGTAGAAGGGAGCAAGGAGGAAGCAGATTCGGATGGAGTGAAGCACACAAAACGCGTTGAGGGCGCAGCGCGGTCGGCTGGCGGGAGATCGACCGCACCGACCGAAACAAAATACACACAACACAACCTACAACCTGACTGTCAGTGTGAAGGATGTTTGGTTCTGTAGGTCACGCGGCCAGTAGCCGCGCTACGCGCTGCTTGTCCTCAGCGGAGAGAACCGTCGGAAACTCGACGTGGAAACGCACGAGCAGGTCGCCGAAGCGCGCGGCGGCCGTGGCGTTGCTGCGCACGGGCATGCCCTCGCCCGGTATTCTCCACACTGTGGACGGTGCCACGACCTCGGCGCGGCGCAGCGTCAGCACGCGGTGGTCGAGGTGCGGCACGTCGCGCGAGAAGCCCACGAGCGCCTCCAGCAGCGAGATGGAGAGCTCCATCTCCAAGTCGTCGCCGCGGCGCGTGAAGTGCGCGTGCGGACGCATGTGCTGTGTGGCCCATGGCGTGGCATGGCATGTCAGTTGTGGCAGGTGAGGATGAACTTGATGGCGGGGAAACAACGTACCAAGTGGACGACGACGTCGCCGGGCATCGCGGCCCGTGCCTGGTCGCCTTCGTGGGCGATCGTGACGGTGTCGCCGTGGCGCATGCCACGCGCCACGCGCACGTCAAGCTTCTTGTGGTCGCGCAGCTTGCCGTGGCCGTGGCACACGTCGCATTTCTTCTTGGCCACGCGCCCGCGGCCCTGGCAGACGTTGCACCTGAGGAAAAACTCCACCTGAGATCTCATCCTCGTCAATGCCAACGCCATGGCACAACCATAACGTACGCGGTCCGCACGTGCTGCTTGATGGGGCCGACTTGCTGCACGTACGTGCGCGCGCCGGCGCCGTGGCACGCGTGGCACTCGTGGAAGCCCTCGCGCGCGTCCACGCCCGTGCCGGCGCACTCGCGGCACACGAGCTGCCGCGCCACGTCCACCTGCAGCACGTGGCCGCTGTAGAGCTGCGCCAGGTCCACGTGCGCGTGCACGTGCGTGGGCTCCACCTTGGGCACTATGCCACGCGACTGCCACGCTTAGTCGCCCCTACTGCCACGTGAATATCTGTCACAGGGACTCACCGTGCTGGAGCCGCTGGCTCAGCAGCTCGCTGGGCGCCGTCATGTGCGTGAACACGAACCAGAAGAGCGCGACCATGACGGCTATCACGACCGCCACGATCCCGCACGTCACGCAGTCCTCGGCGCCCGAGCTTTCTTCGCCCCCCACGGGCTCGGCGTCGCCGTCATAGTCCTCGGTCTCCTCCGGACCCTCGTCCCATTGCTGATCTCCTCGCTCGTCTTCGACGGGCTCGTGCTTGGCTGATAGCCGATCAGCGCGCCGCCGGCGCGTCGCCGGGGCCTCCAGCGCGTGGACTTCGGCGCTCATCGCTGGCTGTTCGTCTTGGAGTGGACAAGAGCGATCCAGCCACACTAGCTCGAATAGGCGAACGCGAAGAGACACTTCCACGCGACACAACGGACGGACTTTACTTACACTAGTCAAGTTGAAGAGCTACTAAGTTCGATGGCTACATCCAGTCACATTTTTTCAGGGCTTGGTGGTCTTGGCGCGCGACGGCGACGCCGGAGACCGCGTGGGCTGGTAAAACTGCTGGTACCAGGCCCAGGTCTTCTTGAGCCCCTCGGCGAGCGGCGTCGTGGGCTGGTAGCCCAGCAGACGCTGCGCCTTGGATATATCGGCGCACGTGCGCGGCACGTCGCCCGGCTGGTTGGGCAGCACGTTCACACTGGCCTTCTTGCCCACGAGCGACTCGATGATGGCGACGAACTCGGTGAGCAGCACCGGTGCGCCGTTGCCCAAATTGAACACGTGGCACCCGGTGGCCTTGTCCAGGCTCAGCAGCACGCCCTGCACGATGTCGTCGATGTACGTGTAGTCGCGCGAGGAGCTGCCGTCGCCGAAGCGGTCGATCGCGACGCCGCGCGCGATGCGGTCCATGAACTTGAACGGCGCCATGTCGGGGCGCCCTCGCGGGCCGTACACCGTGAAGAACCGCAGGCCGATGCAGTCCAGCTTGTACAGGTGGTGGTACGTGTGCGCGAGCAGCTCGCAGCTCTTCTTGGTCGCGGCGTACGGGCTCACGGGGCAGTCCACCGCGTCCTCCTCGCTGAACGACGCCTTGGTGGAGCCGCCGTACACCGAGCTGCTCGACGCGTACACAAACTTCTGAACGCCGAAGCGGCGGCACATCTCCAGCAGCACGGTCGTGGCCGCGATGTTCGAGTGGATGTACAGCAGCGGGTTGTCGATGCTCGGCCGCACGCCGGCGCGCGCCGCCAGGTGGATCATCGCCGCGGGCCGCGTCTCGCGCATCATCTTGCGCACGAGCGCCTCGTCGCACAGATCCCCGATGTACACGTGGACGCGGTCGCGCGAGTAGTGCTGTACGAGGAAGTCGAGGTTCGCTTGCTTGAGCGCGACGTCGTAGTAGTCGTTCATCTCGTCGACGATGACCACGTCGTCGCCGCGGTCGAGCAGCGCCTTGCACGTGTGGAAGCCGATGAACCCGGCGGCGCCCGTGACGAGGACGCGGCGGTTCCCCGTGGTCGACGGGATCAGCGGCGCGGCGCGCGGTGACGTCGCGGTCGCTGTCGGGGACGCAGGAGGGGGCGTAGCGCGGCGCGGACTGGTCTGCGTCGCCGTGGTCGTGGATCCCGCGGGGCCAGCGCCTGCATTGGTGCGGAGGCGCAGCGACGCGGCCGGGGGCGGCGACGTCGAGAACGCGTTCGGGGCGGGCGGCATCGGGGCCATGGTGCGGTGCGAGTGCGTCAGGGGGAGAAGATTGAAGAGTGAGTGCGAACGCTGGTGGGAGATCGTTGGGTGCTCGCGGTGTTTGTCCGCTTCCCCGTCCTCGTCGAGGAGATCTCTTCTCATTCGCCGAGAAAGGCCGCACCCAGATGCCTCGTTTCGATTGGGTCGGGATTGTCCAATCGGAGTCGTTCTCGAGGATAAATGGCGAATTAGAAAAGTGGAAGAAAAGTGAAGCCATTCACCTCTGACTGACACTGAGATGGTCAACGGACATGATGGCGGAGGCGCATGCCTCTGTCGCAAGTGCTTCAAGCAACCCGTCGCGTGGAAGGTCTTGGAACTTCCTCTGCCAAAAAGATTGTACTTGGAGCCGTTGTCGCTTCCTTGAACTTGATGGGGCAAAACTTGGGATGGGTGGTTGAGGAGAACTGGTTCACTTCAACTTCTGAACCGGAGGTTCTGACGTCACGTCTCGAAACATCTTTCCGTGCCGCGTCGCCCACAACAACTCTGTGCGGCACAGGAACCAAACGCCTTTTTGCCGGATCGGATACTGAGCATGCTAACCGAGGCCGAGGCCTGGAGGCTGCTTACGCGGCACTGCCGCGCCCTGCAGGATCGTGAAGGCGTGCAATGGGTCAGCATGGACATTCCCCGTGAGTATGTAGACTGGGCCGCCGGCGTCACCGACGCGCGAGTAGATATCGTCATAAAGCCGACTGATGACAGGGGTGAAATCAAGCCACGCATCATCGGGGCGCACCTGCGCCTGGCTCTCGGTGTGGCCACGCCGTGAGTTGCTGTCGTGGTTTCGAGCCGGCGACACGAAAGGCCTTCTGGCGTCGAGTGCTTTCGAAGCCGTGGCGTCCCGATGGCGCTGGTGATCCCCCGGCACCTCCGGATGAAGAGGCGTTTTCCGACAAGACGTTTGCGCACGTGGCTATCGAATGGTGCGGATACACGAGCCGTGATGACGCGTTTTGGATCGGACTCCTCCACGGATCTCACGAGTGCGACGCCGCACTCTTCTCGGTGATGGAACAGCTGCAACCACACCTGCCTCTCGGTCCGACACCGACGTTACGATTTTCGCTGTGGAACTGCACTTCGTTGAAGGCACGAAGCGTGGAGAGTGTTGGCTTGCCACGGACCCACACCATCGACTACGAGTGGGCTGTGCATCCGCTCGTCCTCAAGACGATTCTTCGCGCAGCGCTCGAGCCGTGTCAACGCATCTGGCCGTTCCGCACAAGTCTAGGGGTTGTTGTCGAATACCGCGTGGACGACGACGGGTGGCCACCCGTGAAACACTCGATCTCTTGGAACGGACGCGAAATCTCCCACACGTAGAAATCACAATTGACCGGCTCGTCGTCCAACTCACGCCTCCCAAACCGCCTCGACAAGCAGAACCAGGGGTGCGGCATCATACTGCCATGTTATCGCGAGGTCGCGCACTTGGCCAATTGCTACGCGCGTTGCTCGTGGACGACTCAGGTCGTACGCCACACATCCACACAGTCGTGGTCTACGGATGCAGTCACACGGACTATCGCTTGGTCGGCGCGGCGTTGTCGGCAGTGGCTTGGGCATCTCCTCCAGTCGCGGCACTGCGATGCAGTGGGCTGAGCCATACTTCTCGACTCGCTCATCAGCTGCTGCGGCTCGCCTGGCTCGCGTACGCTCTGCACACGCGGAGCCGACTTCGAAGTGTTCGAACTGCAGCAGTAGCAACGCCGCCGTTGGACCTGGCACTATTGTCTCGCGGCATCGCAATAAACGAGCAAGAGAGCGAGTACCTGAGCGAGCTCATTGCCACTGGCACGCCATTGCGAGACGTTGTAGGCGACGCGTTGCGCTTGCGATACGGTGGCGATAACGGCCGAGTCGCGAGGCTCCAAGTCGAGTGTTTGCCCATCGGATCGTCAGTGAAGCTCTCGCGCGGCACGCAGCTGTTCTACGAACCAGAGCGCGTTGCCGACGAGTTTGTGGTGGTGACACTGTGGTCCGCGGACGACAACGACGAGGTCGAGCTAGATGTGGTCGCGCACGTGGCCGATCGTGGCTTCGTTGGCGTCGTATTTGCTGGTTATGGGTTGTTGTGGGCCGAGGCGATGCGCGTGACTAGGTGGCAGCAACTCGAAGATGGTAACCAACGCATGGCTGAAGACGATGACGATAGCGATGGCGATGGCGAACATCCCCATGCCATCGCGCTATCGACGCTCTCGTTAACCTTTGATTGCGCCGACAATGAGTTACCGCCGGCACTGGAATCGGTCGCCCATCGAATCGTTGTCACGCTGCCTCTACTGCGCTGCGCATCGCTCCTTACACTTGAACTCGACCGAGCGGTGATCATACCCGCGTCTCCGCACACTCATGTTCGACCGATGTGTGATCGAGACGCTTGCACCTCTTATCGAAGCATACCAAAACGCGCTATTGCAGCCGTGGCGTGGACGCATCGCTGTGCTGTCGCTCCTCGGTGCTCGCGACTTGCGCCGGCGAGATTTCTTGATCAGATCCGAAGCTCGCCACGACAACCGTTTGGGTCTGGACAGACCAAAGAACAGCGGCGATGCGGCAGAGTGGGTCATTCCACTGGTCGAGGCACTTGCGAGCGGGGTCGCGCGCGGCATGTTACACGAACTTTCCGTTGACTTGTCATTCTTGCCCTCCGTTGGAGACGAACGAGCTGCGTTGAATCGGCTTGCCCGTGCCATCGCGTCTTCGTCGCTACCACTCACTCGCCTGCATGTGTCGTGCCATCCCAAAATGCAGACCGCATGTGCTGCACTGCTCGCCCCATTACGCGATGCGGCGCTTGCGGACCCGCCGCGTGTGCGAAGTGCCGTGCTCAGTGTGCTTCGCCTGTTCAATTGCGCCGTGCCGGAGGTAGGTCGCGTCGTACTGACACACGCCGAAGGCAGCGTCGTTCGCACAATCACCTGGAGCCAAGAGTCGGAACCGTAGTTCTCTAATAGTTGCTAGCACACACAGAATTGTTAGCCATCCACCACTGTAGGAGATCAACATAGGAGCTTGCTGGGACGACCTATAGGCTCTATCGTGTTTGACTTGGCACCGAATAAATAAGAGAAAATCGTCAAACTACTGCTTTTTTGTCGTGGAGGGTCGAGAGAAACCAAACGATAAACGGCGAGGGTCAGCGGCCAGGTCAGAAGCTGGAGTTGGAGTCGCTGACGATGCCAGGCTGTTGGTACGCGTGATGCCGAACTTGACCGGGCTGGGAGCTTGAAGCGCGCTCCTGCGCGGCAGCATCGACTGGGTTCTCGCCAAGCCAGACGCTGGAGCCGCCATTGACGGCTTTGCAGTGGATCCAGTCGCAGTTGTTCTCGGGTCGTTGTTTGTGGTAAAGCTGCGGGCACGACTGACACTTGGAGTCGGGTTCGTAGCACCACCGGTTGAAGGAGTTCTCAGACGTGACGTTACCGCAGATGGAGACATGAGCGATGGTCGAGGCAGGGCCGTACCAGCCCTAGTGCTAGGTGGCAAAAGGCTAGACGGTGTGAGTTTTGTGCGAACTGGAGGAGGTGGGGGCATCGTTGGGGTGGGCACTTGAACCGGCTCTGAAGTCGGTACTACAGGCTTGGGCGCGGGAGGAATCACAGGGTTTGGCGCTGCCATCGATTTCGGAAGAACAACCGGCGGAGTCTTCGCGATTGCTGCAGCAGAACGCTTTAGCGGGTTCTCCTTCGGTGGCGGTGAACTGAACGATGAGCTAGCGAAGCTTGGGGACTGCAGACTTCCAAAAGCTGAGACAGTTCTAGTGGAAGCGCCCAACATACCCGTTGAGAATCGAGGAGTAGAGACTGTCGGATAACGATAGTCTCCAAACAGACCAAGCTCATCGGAGCACCCGCCAAATTCAGCTTCAAGAATGTCCTCCGGCTTGGCGTTGTTAATAATCTTGTTGTGAGACTCGGCTGCTTTCTGTGGGGTCCGACGTAAAATACTTTCCAGCCGTTCCTCCTTCGATTGCGATGTGTTGGTCAAAGGTGTACTTTTTCCTTGACCTTGAGGCCGCTTCTTCGGAGTCGAATATCCATCGTCTTGATCTCGCGAGTACAGAACGTCCAAAAGCGCTGACTCGGACGTCGATGGAGACGGCGCGACTCCGATTCGAATAGTCGGTGGTGCGTCATACTTCAACAAATCTTCGTCAAACTCACCAGTTGTCGCCAGAGCTTCCAGGATTGCATCTGCACCTTCATCGAGTGCAATAGCTTTCAAAATTCGACTGCCCTTCACATCGTTCAGTGAATCTCGTCGAAAAATGTCCCTCAGTCGGGCAGAATAATCTCTGGAGTCAATGTGATCTACCGAGTTTGCTTCTTCTAGTACTGGTAGGTACTCGATATCACCGTCAGAATCGTAGATCTCAGTTGGATTAAGAGTTCCACCACGAAGGAATGGCTTCTCAACGTTGCACCGGTCATTTAAAGACCCCGGATGATCTTCATATCCCGGCTCATCGTCTTCAACATCCATGTCTTCTGGCTCTTGGTCAGGTGCTTTCTGTCGCGAAGAGTTCTGCGTCGATTCGTATAGCTCATTGAACTGGATCGGGAATGAGCCAGACTCCGTCCTCTCACCATCTACAAGCTTGTTGCCGTCATCAGCCCGATCACCTCCACCTAGGACAGGCGCTGTCTCTTCTGGACTGGCTCCACCTATTTCCTCAGGAGCCATAATCTTGCTAGCGTTGAAGGTGAAAGTCTTGGCTGTATCATCGTCAACGACATCGAGTGCCTCAGCACCTTCTGTGGTCTCGGTCGAGTGCCAGGTAACAGAGGCGCCACTGTCCGAGACAACACCCACAGCAGGCGGGGGAGTGTGGCGAATCGGGCTCGGTGAAGGTTTGGGAGCATCGATTCTCGTTGATTCTGCGAACTCTGCGCTCGCTTGAGTTGTGCTTCCATCGAATTCATCAAAGACACCAGGTTGTTCGGCGGAATCAACGGTGTGCCATGCAACAGAGGTACCTTCGTTTGATACTACTCCGACCGCCGGATGCTTCGGTGGAGATTGGCTCTCTTCGTTCTTGACCTCACGTGTTGGGTCCTCGTTGCCGCCACTTCGGACCCCGCGTCCACGTTTGACACTCCATGGTTTACGAGTCTCTGTCCAGGAAAACACAGCATCGGCTCTATCTGACGCATCCACAGAGGCAGACGTTGTGTCACTGTCAGGCTGCATGGTCTCTGACTCGAGAGCTGCTTTCCGTGCATGTCGACTCTTGATAGGAGCTTCCTCCCAATACCATTCCTTCGTTTCACCTTGAGCAACCACGTCATTGGCTTCGTCAACTTGAGCTGGAGCCTCAGCTGATAGATGTGTTGAATGTGTTGACTCCGTTTGAAGTTGATCTTTGTGGCATTCTTCCGCACTGGAAAGAGTAGATGCATCGATCTCGGGTAATGACGTACTTGCTTCTTCGACGGGAGACGCCGAGTCCACAACCAAAATCGATGGTGTGGGGCGTCGTATGCTGCCATTGTTCTCGTTGGGTGCGGTGATGTTTTCGCTGTCACCACTTGCGGGTAGAGGGTATTCATCCTCCCAGTTATACGTTCCACGGCTTGAAGAGATGGGACGATCCTCCCATGAAGACGACGCAACGGGTTTCGGTATCTCAACTTGACTGTGAGCATCGTCACCATTATTCGCTTCTTCAGCCGATAGTACGTCACTGCCTTCCATTCGGTCGGACTGGGTTTGATGCTTCATAATCAGGGGTTCATCTTCTGCTTCGTGTGTTCCACAGCTCAACAAAGCTGGCACCTGATCCCGAGACGAAGACGCTGGAGGAGCTTCGACAGCCTCCACCGACGTGCTGTCCGCAGCATTCTCCACCGTCTCTTGCACCGTGTCTTCTACATCCATGTTGTCTGTCGGAGCAGGATTCTTCACGTTCAGTGGTCGGTCTTCC
>JAADWV010000008.1:0-149974 GCA_023336295.1 Pythium folliculosum
CTCCATGATGTACGGCCACACCACGCACCGTGGTCACCGTGACCTGCCTACCCATGTTTACAGAGTCCACATCCCCGACTGCGACGCGTTGGCTGCAACACACAGATCTGGACACGCGTGAACCCAACGGCAACCACAACCGAGAGCACCTGCTCTCCATCTCTCTGTCAGTCATTTTTCCGTGGCTGTGTAGGTATTGTGACTCACTCACGTGTCAATCCATTCCTTTGGATCGTTGTCGTCGGCCTCTCTCCGTCTTGCCCCCTCGCTAGCTTTCTCCCTCACTTTTGCTCCCTTTAGTCGGCCACTTCAACACTCGCCTTGAGACGGACACATCAACCCCGCAACCATGCCGACCAAGAGCAGGAAAAAGTCCAGCACCCCACGTCGCCACCGTCGCGCGCGACGCCGCGGACCATCGTCTTCACCTCAGCGGAGGCTGCGGCGCAGTCGCCGGTGGGCGACAACGGAATCGGCAGGTGGTGAGACACAGACGAAGGAAAGCGGCGAGACCGAGGAAGCGGAGGACCAGGAGGGCCAGGAGGACCAGGAGGACCAGGAGGACCAGGAGAGAGGGGATGAAACTGAGAGAGACAACGAAGACGCAAACGAAGACGAAGAAAAAGAGGAGGAGACGGTGCAAATGCGTGGGCCGCTCTCGGCCTACTTCTTCTTCTGCAACTCGATCCGCGATGAGGTGCGCGCCGCGAACCCAGGTGTGAAGGTGACGGACATCGCGGTCATCATGGCGCCGCGGTGGCGCGAATTGTCCGAGGAACAAATCGCGCCGTTTATTGCCATGCATGATGACGCCAAGGCCGAGCACATGCGCCAGATGGAGGGATACGAGGGGCGAACCATGGTGGAACAGTACGGCGACGACGACGACGAAGACAGTGATGACTGCGATGATGGATAGAAAGTCAGTGGAGGGAGGACAAACGACGAGGACTCTTTGTTGACCTCCTGCACAAATACATTTCAAATCGTTCTTCAGTAGGGAGCACCCGCTCAGTGAGTGCGCTCGTGTTTGTCTTATTGAACAGGTGAGCTCATGTTCAATGTCAAGTCACTCTCATCCACTGTAGGCTATTTCCACAAGTCTCGTTTCATTTTGGTGGCATCATACGTATACTACCCTAGAAGATGAGGAGCGCGACTATGAAGGGTATCTACTGCTCCTCCTTCTTTTCCTTGGGCTCCTCCTGCTTTACCTGCTCCTGCTTCGGCTCCTCTTTCTTCTCCTGCTCCTTCTTGGGCTGACGCTCCTTCTTGGGCTGCTGCTCCTTCTTGGGCTGCTGCTCCTTGGGCTGCTGCTCCTTCTTTTGCTGCTGCTGGTCCTTCTTGGGCTGCTGGTCCTTCTTGGGCTGCTGCGCGTCCTTGTTCTGGCGCTTGATCTTGGTCTGCTCGGTCACGGGCGCGACCGGCACGCTCTCGGGGGCGTCGACCATGCCGTCGATCCAGCCCCAGGCGATGACCGAGATTCGGCCCTCCTGGCGCACCGGCGCGTCCTGGAGAATGCCGTGGCGCCAGATCACGTTCGTGTCGCGCGCGAACGCGTACACACAGCCGTCCGGTTGCGGCACGCTCACGACCGTGCGCGTGGAGGCGTGCTCGAACGCGGCGTCGCGGGTCGCGCCGAACGACACGCCGACCGTGAAATTCTGCTTGGCCGCGATCTCGGGCTTGACGGCCGCGGCGTCGAAGTGGAACGGCTTCCACTGGGACGTGTCCTTGTACCAGTTGAAGCGCGTGGCCTGCACGTTGAGCGTGAAGAACTGCGCGAGGCGGTCGATCACGAGCTGGAACGTCGGGCAGCTCTGCTTCCAGCGTGTCTTGTCGTCCGCGATGAGGTGCGTACCATCGATCTTCTCGTTGCCGTGCCACATCTTGAGCAGCCGCTCCTGCGGGATGCCGCATGCCTTGAGCTCCGCGAGTAGCTTGGCGTAGAGCTCACCGGGCTTGAAGTCGCTGAAGACGTTAGGCGCGAGCAGCACGTCGCGCGACGTGAGCGATGTGGAGAAGCGCGCGTCGGCGCCGCCGAGGTCGTACGTGAGGCGCAGGTCCACGGGCCGCGTCGTGGGCTCAAACACCTCCGTGTTCTTGCCCTTGACCGTGCGCACCTTGTGCTCGCCGCCCGCCGCCGGCTTGTTCTTGTTCTGCTGGTTCTTGTGCTGCGCGGGCTTGCGGTTCTTGCTCTCGTCCGCGGCGGCCTCGGCGCCGCCGTCCTCCTTCTTGGGCTGCTTCTTGTTGTTCTTGTGCTTGGGCTGCTTGTCGCCCTTCTCGGCGCCGGCAGCGTCGGCAGGCTTCTCAGCCTTGCCCTCCTCCGCCGCGGCGCCACCCTCCTTCTTGGGCTTCTTGTTATTCTTGTTCCGCGGCTTCTTCTCCTTGTCGTTGGCGTCCTTGGCGCCCGTGTTGGGCGTCGACGGCGCGCTCTCCGCGTCGGTCTTGTCGCCGCCCTCAGTCACCTTCTTGGGCGAGGCGACCTTCTTGGGCGACGTCACCTTCTTCGGCGAGGCCACGTTAGCGGGCGCCAGCGGGGGCGCCGCCGCCGCGTTCTCTGCAGGGGTGCCAGCTTCCATGGTGCGCGTGGCAATTGCGATCTTCTGGATCTTTCGGTTCCGTGACCTCTGGATTTGCCGCCAAAATACCGACCCCCGGATTATCATTTCAAACAGCTAAAAATCGCGGCTATTTCAGGTGATTACGGGAATCTGAATCCCTCTAAGGTTTTTTCCTTCCATGATGGTCTTGTGTGTGTGGGAGCGTGATTGCCTCCTGTCCCGTCCCTTCTCCCCTCCTCTCTCACACGGCCAACGTGGGTGGGTGGGAAGAGTGAGAACGATCAGGCGTCGACAGAAGAAAAGGGAGCACAGCTTGGTTTGGTCCCCGCGGGCTGGGTTAGATCCTGAAAAACCTCGTGAAGCATTAAATACTTCCTGTGATTGGCTCGCCTTCGTAAATTCCGCCAATCAGAGCGTAGTGAGCCTTTCCGCTTATATCCGGCGCTTTCTTCCTTTCTTCGGCCCCATCTCTTTTTTCGGCTGATGGGGTAACCAACACCAGCGCGATCAGACACCATCTCGCCTCCTATTCAGCAACAACAGCAGGCGGTTGGGTGGGCTTAGTGTGAGGCTAAATCCCCCACAGGCAAGAAACGTGGTTTGGCTCGGAAAAGCAAGGGCTCCATAGTGTAGCAGATGAATAGCTGAAGATGCGTGCGCATGAGGCAAGTTGGGTATCGCTGAAATCTGTGAACCCGCCGCGTTCGATTGGTGTTCTCCGTGTTCCAATCTGTGCCGAAACACATCCGCCATGAGGCGCGAAAGCTGCGGGAGCCACGTTCCATAGCGTTTGTATGGGGCTTTGCGTTCTGGTCACGCCGCCCAAAAAACCTCGGGGCTTTCCCTTGATTCTGCACTCCGGTTCTTCAACGTCTGTGCGTGCGCGGAGGAGGTCGTTTCTGGCTCCTTCTCGCACAGTTGCCCACGCGGCGAAGTGGTTCCCCGAGGTTTTTCTCTGGCTCGACGCTGCTAGGGAAGCCCACACAGAGAGTTTGTATGGGGAACGTGGGAGTGCGTGCGCGGGGTTTTTGATTTTTTGGGCGGGGATTCTCCCCCGTCCCCCTTCCCTTGGCGTGCGCGCTCCCCTACTCGCTGCTGTGGTTTTGGCTCGCTTTGCTTGCCTCACCGCCTCGCCCTGGGGACGTGGGGGGAACGACGCCCACGCTCCTCTAGGCCGCCCCCTTCAGACTGGGGGTCCGCGGCCTGGGCGGCGTCCAGCTCACAGTCACCGTTTGCACAGTGCACTGCAGTTCACAGTCTAAATTTCCACGCGTCCCAAGACAGCCAGCCCAAGCGACCTCGCGACCCGGCCTGCCGTTTTCGGAAATTTCGGAAAATCTCGACCCTCGTCAACTTTCAAACACCAACTTGAAAATGGCGCGCGGAGTGGGTCGCCCGAAGAAGGGCGCCGAGGATGTGACCGGCCGCAAGCAGCGCAAGAAGAAGGACAAGAACGCGCCGAAGCGCGCCCTCTCGGCCTTTATGTTCTTCAGCAACGACATCCGTGACCAGGTCAAGCGCGAGATGCCGGAGCTCGAGTTCCTCCAGATCTCGTCGGAGATCGGACGCCGCTGGAAGGCCACGGACTCCGAGCAGCGCAAGGTGCGATTTCTTTATTCTGGTTTTGTGTTGTCTGTTCTGCGGTGCTAACTGTGCACTGTCTCTGCTTGATTCCTTAGCCGTACGACGAGCTTGCCGCCGCCGACAAGAAGCGTTACCTTGAGGAGAAGGAAGACTACGTCCCGGACCCGTCGTTCGAGTCGGGCCGCGGCACGCGCAAGAAGAAGGACCCCAACGCCCCGAAGCGCCCGCTCTCGGCCTACTTCTTCTTCTGTAACGAGATCCGTAACGAGGTTCGCACCGCCAACCCGAACAAGAAGGTCACGGAGATTGCGCAGCTGCTTGCCGAGCGGTGGCGCGCGCTTCCAGACAAGAAGCGTGTCAAGTACCAGAAGATGCACGAGGAGGCCAAGGTCACCTACGAGAGCTCGATGAACGACTACAACAACGCTAAGAACGGCGTGGTCGCTCACGCCGAGGAGGAGGAGGAGGACGACGACGACGTCTTCGACGAGGACGACGAGGACGACGAGTAGGCGATGTCCCTACGACATTGAGCACCCCCTCATTATCTACTCTCTGGCGTGTGCAGAGAGTATATCGTTCTAGCGCAGGAAGAGAAGGAGATCTATTAAGTTTTCGTATATTCTAGGTTTTTGGACACACGTAGCCTCGATCGATCATGCCTGTTTCTCTTACGTACCCTTCAGTTTCGGAGGCATGCTTCAGTACTTGCTTGTCAAGCAGGGCATGGGATGAATCGAGTTCCTCTGTGGAGATTCCCCATCGGACGAACCCGAGATGTTGGTTATGAGCGTAGTAATCAGAAGCGTACCCATCTTCAACATGCGCACCCCGCGAAGCAGCTCCCCCCGAACACTTCAGCCAGCTGGTGGAACAGTTCCGAGAGGTCAACTCAAAGACGAGCCCGGAACACTTCCCCGCTCGCACCCATCCCTTCGGGACTGTGTGTGTGTGTTTGAGGACGCGAACGCGAGAACAGTTTGCGGAACAAGAACAGCGCGGCGCAAAGTCTCTGCCGCATCGAACATCGCATTCTTGTTATCATCTCAAGATCGCATTTCTTTTTTTTTCGTTTTGTTGTGTAGTTCTAGGAAGCCTCCATCCAGCCCACACGAGTTATGCGAGCAGCGCGTCAAAGTCGGGCGTGACCACGAGGTGGCGGTCGATGGCGCCAAGCATGCAGAGCTGCTGCTCGGTCTTATCGATCGAGAACAGCTCCTCGCTGAAGGCCGGGGTGTGGGCTGTCGCCACGTCGAACTTCTTGTCGCCCAGCATGAGCACGACCTTGCCGGAGCGCAGCACGCAGAGCTACATAGGCGAGAACCCAACGATTAGACACACACGCCCAAACGTCAAGTGGCCCAAAGCCAGAGCGCATCAACGCACCTTGCCCACGAAGCCGCCGGGCGCTGTCGCAATGGATCGGTCAAACGCCTGCTCCTGCCTACAAGGGTCACGAAAAAGGTTGCGGTAGTGAGTCTCAGAAACTAGGATCAACGAACACGAAACATGCCTGACGTACGATGTCTGGTCGGCGATGTCCTCCGGGTTCACGTCCTCTTCGGTCTTGACCGTCTCACGCGCTGCGACCTCCTCGTGCGCGACGGCAAACTTGTTCACGCTCTTGGGCTCGGGCTTTGGGGCATCGGTGTCCTGCTTCTTGGTATTGACGCGCGTGGCATTTGCGAGTGGAAGCGTCGTCGGCAGCTGCAGGAATAGCAGCGTATCGTTTGGCAGCACAAACTGGCCTTCCTGGTCGCAGAACACCGCACCGGCCGTCGGCGGCTCAGGGCGGCGCGCGAACGGCAGGCTCATTGGCTCCATCGGCGACTTCACGACCGGTGGCCATTGCTCTTCGATCTCCATAGCGCTGAAGCCGTCCTGCATATCCGTGCCGTTCCCGCCCTCCAAAACACTGATGCCACCACCGTCGGCAGCAGACGCTGGCTTGGACGTGTACGTCGAGCGCGGCGTAAGCGATCCACCCGAGCTGTACGACGATCCGCCCGAGAGCGTACCCACAAAAGCCACACGACCGGTCGGCAGGTTCGCGCCACGGCCACGGCCGCGACCACGACCACCACGTGCGCCATCACCACCAGCCCCTCGCCCACCGCGGCTGCGTGAGTCGCGGGTCAGATCGCCCGCGCGCTGCGGCTTGTTCTGGAAACCGTCACCGCGCGGCCCATTGTGGTCACTGCGCGGAGCCGAGCCTTCCGCGGCGCCACCAGCCTCATCGCCCCCAGTGCGGCGCTTGGCAGCCTTGGGGACAAACTGCGGGTAGTGTACAAGAGAACTTCAGTAAGCAAGCTTACACAACTTAAGATGGCGGAGCTGGGTCCAACTTTGGGGCGTCGAGCCGCAGCCGTCGCGGCGTCCGCTGTGGTCGTGCGCAGCGATCTATCCACCCAAATAAAAGGAGAGGGGACACTCAGAGAACGTTCCAGTAGAATACGCTAGATTGCGGTGACGCACGTGAGCCGCGCGCTGGACGCGTCGATGCGCGTGCGCATCAACTCGTCGCTTCCATCCGCCATTGATCCTGTGCCTCTTTCCAATGGAGCCCACTGGAGCAAACCAATTATCATATTCCAAAGGCTTTATGTTGAATGGTGATGATATCGTACTGCATGGCACATCTGCTATTAGGGGTCAAAAGGAAGCCATTCAATTGGATTCCTTACTTCGTGTCTGATTGGTTGAAATAATACTGGTTAAAACTGGCTGGTTCACGTCTGCCGAACTGACTGCTGGATCCACATGTTGAACCTTCGAAGTGGCCTGCCTGAGTGAGATTCCTTGTTGCGGTTGGCGATGGTGGGGGAGGAGGGGAGACCTCCTTCTCGTCGACCTTGCCTATCATCACCTCCGAACGAACAGGTCTGCCAGTTCACTCGCCGCTTCGTTTGCCGTGGGCGCCTGGAGCCAGGATACACAGCGGTGGGTACACTGAGTCCACCCGTTTGGGAGGAGTCGGAAAGAATGGGGCCGTTTCTGACTTGGTTATATAGTCAGACCAAGTCAACCGATTGCGGTACTGAACAGGCTTGAAACGCACCACCACGCAAGTTGTTCTGGGCTGTTTTTTTTAGACGAGATCCCAGTGATTCGAGAACATCAAGAGATTCTCAGGCAGGCACGCTCGCTCAGCCGGCGTCCCAAAAACGCGATCTCAATCCGCCACTGCATCAGGGACCACAAAAATCGAAAGAAAAGAGACCGTTGCAGGACCGCAGTCGCCGTTGGCTCACTTGGAAATTGGAAGCCGGAACAAAACAGATTGGAGCGGTTCGGTTCGGTTTTACCAGAGTGATGGTCCCTCGGTCAGTGTGAACCGCTGACTCGACTCGAGAAACATCAACTTGGGACCAGACTGCTGGAGCGACAGGAGTGAGTGATTGCACCAGCGTCGGGGCCAATCAGAGCCGGCGTATTTCACTGCTCTTGGTTGCCCTCGAACGGTGGAGAACACAAGAGTTCCGCGACACACCTTTGACTCCCTTTCGGCACATGTGCCGTGAATGCCAGACAACACAGTGTTCCCAACGGACAGTCTATTTAGACCTCTAGATCAGTTTTTGGTCTCTTTGGCCAACCGGCATGAGCCGCGGTTGAATGACAGTCTGGGCAAGCCGTGTCTGCAGCTCGGGTGGTGCGGAAGGGAGAAGGAAACTCCAGTCGTCCCTACCCCTAGTCTAAGTTGCCCAAGTGTCCAGTCGCCTTATATCTTGATCAAAGTATAGTCAGCTCACTGGTTGAGTAGTTGGTGGGTGGCCAAGATTTCAGTCCAACAAATTTTCTTCGAGACAGAAAGTCGGAAAGAAAGAAAGCGAGAAAAAAAGCAAGGTCCAAAAGATCGGTCCACTCACCAGCCCAGCCACCGGCTGGTCTTCGTTTTTTTCTTGTGTTTTGCTTCGGCTCGCAAGCTTTGGCGAGGGGTGATTTTGTTCGAATCCAGAAAAGCGACCTGAACGGCTCAGCCGCGCGCTCCTCCCAACGGCCGCCCGTCAGTCAGACCGACCACCCACACGCCGGCGGCTCCCTTCGTAGCTACCGGTATTCAGCACGCTTATCCCCACGCAGGGAAGGGGGGAGGGAGCATCGAGCTGTCATTCGCTTGGGCTTATCTTCTATCCGCCGGCTTAGACCTCAGAGCCCGCCACAGTTTTTTATCAAGCCCCGCGCGCCTCGACGACGAACGACCGCGCGACAACGCCACTCACCCACCGGATCATTCCCTAACGACGAGCGACACCTCGACGTTGAAGCTTGCAATCTCTCCTCCCCACGCCAACAGTTGGGAAACCAACAATCGCACATGGGTGCCAACAGTTCGCCACCGGCGTCGGACGCCGTGGTTGCCGCCGCGGCGGCCGCCGCACTCAAGACCAAGAAGCGCAAGACCAGCGACGCGCCTCTGCCCATCGGCCTCACGGCTCACGATGGCGGCGCCGCGTCCCCAACGGAGACCACTCACACACAGCCCGTGCTCGACACCGAGAGCCTCCACACCGAGGCCACCCTCGAACGCATGGGTTCGTGTTCTATCGGTTTGGCCGCGCTATCTGTTCGCATGCCGGTCTAACCTTTCTTTTTGTTTTTGTTTTGTTGGTGTCGACTCTAGCCACCGCGCTGGATCTGAGCAAGTCGCTGGTAGACCGCGCGCTCCTGGATCCCACGCTGCCCAAGTCAACGAGCCTCACGATGGAGGACTCGCGCTCGCGGCTGCTGCAGCTCTCGTCGTTCGTGGACGCGCTCCGCGCCGCCGACGTCGAGGGCGTCGCGGCGCAGCTGCAGCGCATGTTCGTGAGCGACGTGGCCGTGCTCTCGACGCTGCGCGAGGCCGCGTCGCGCGCCGTGGACGACGCCAACAAGGCCAACAACACGGTCGAACTCATCACGCGCACGCGCCGCATCTCCTCGGCGTCGGCGCCCAGCGACAAGACGCCCACCGCCAACACCACCAACGCAACCAACACCAACACCACCGCCAACAATTCCAGTGCGGCCACCAACGCGTCCAACACAACCAACACGGCCACAACGAACGCAGCCGCCGGGTCGGACGACGCCGACGTGGACATGGAGAACGTGGAAGGCCACGAGGAGCTCCACGAAGAGGAGGCAGCACAGGCGCTCACGGGCCTGCGGCTCAGCTCCACGGCGTCCTCGGCCGTCGCGGCGTCGGCGGCGGCCGCTGTGGCCGCGGTCGCCGCCGCTGGCGGTCCGCTGCCGTCGCCCCGCCCCGTGTCCACGAGCGGCCTGCCGCCCATGGCGGCCATGCCCACGCAGCAGTCGCAGCAGCCGCAGCCGACGCTGCCGCACCCGCAGGCGCCCGTGCCGTCGCCCACGGGCGCCGCGACGCCGCGCGACCGCTCAGCCATCCCGTCGAGCATCCCGTATAACCCACCGAACGCGCCACTGCCGAGTCTCTCGCCGACACACGCGCTCTCGATCTTTGCGCCACAGCCATCGCCGGACGGCGCGCTCACGGCGGCGTACGCGGCCGCTGGACCGGCGGGGCTGTTCGTGACGGCGCCGCACCCGCATGCGCACACCCACGGCGGCCACACGCCGCACGGGCTCGTGCAGAGCCCGCTGGGCACGCCCGGCTCGCTGCCCAGCCTGTTCGCGCGCGGTCTGCTGGCGCCCATCTCGACGCCCTACGATCCGTCCAAGACGGCTGACTTTTTGGGGTTCGTCACGAGCCCCATGGTCACGGGGACGACGCCGCTGGGCACGCCCATGCTCACACCGCACAGTCAGAGCGGACTCGGCCCATTCGTGGACTGGAAGAGCCTCGCGCCACCGTCGATGACCAACACGCCGTCCGGTGCGGCCGTGAAGAGCAACCATAACGAAGCCTCGGCCGCGATGGCGGCGGCTATGGCCGCGGCGGCCGTTGCCGAGGCACAGCAGCAGCAACAGCAGCAGCAGCAGTCGCAGCACACGCCCGTGACCAACCTGTACCGGCCCTCGCCACGCTCGAGCGGCCAGGCCTCA
The DNA here is from genome assembly GCA_023336295.1 of Pythium folliculosum. Taxonomy (NCBI): domain Eukaryota; phylum Oomycota; class Peronosporomycetes; order Pythiales; family Pythiaceae; genus Pythium; species Pythium folliculosum. Next base: position 10,152 of record JAADWV010000008.1, read on the forward strand.
CCCGTCAAGCGCAAGAGCATCACCTCCAAGCAGCTCGTCGAGGCCGCGGTGAACCACGGTGCGAACCTGGCGCTGCCGATCGCCAAGTCGCTCGCCGCCCTGGAACGCACGCACCCGGCCCGCAAGGCGAACCCGCGACGCTGGACCAAGGAAGAGGACGACGCGCTGCGCCAGGCCGTGGAGAACCACAAGGAGAAGAACTGGAAGGCGATCGCCGCGCAAGTGCCCGGGCGCAACCACACGCAGTGCCTCCAGCGCTGGACCAAGGTGCTCGCACCGGGGCTCGTCAAGGGCCACTGGTCGCCCCACGAGGACGAGCTGCTCAAGCGGCTCGTGGCCGGCGGCAACAAGAACTGGGGCGAAGTGGCGGCCAAGATCCCGGGCCGCACGTCCAAGCAGTGCCGCGAGCGCTGGCACAACCACCTGGACCCCAACATTGTGCGCGGCGCGTACACGCCCGAGGAGGACCGCATCATCCTCGAGGCGCAGGCGCGCCTGGGCAACCGCTGGTCCGTGATCGCGGCCATGCTCCCGGGCCGCACGGAGGACGCCGTGAAGATCCGGTGGAAGTCGCACTGCCGGCTCTGGAAGGCGCGTAAGTATTTAAGGAAAAGCGGCGGCAGCGGCGCCGGCGAGGACGAGCTCGGGCCCGACCCAGAGCAAGGCGGCGACGCCGAGGACGACTCGTCGGACGACGACGCGCCGATAGGCGAGGAGGACGACGGCGACGCCGAGCAGCAGACGACCGCGTCCGTGGCGGCGGCGTGAGCCCATGATCACCCCCATGTTGAAGTCTGTTGGTGCTGACGGCTAAGTTCGCGTTCACTTAATGGCGACTGAAATATTAGTTAACTATACGCACTTAGTGGAGAAGGGTTACGCGCCTCTTCAAGACCGGCGATTGATCGCTTTTTGGCCACAGTCAGAGCTGTGTCTGCCAGAAAGCGAACGGAGCAGAGCGCGGGTGCGCGACAGCGACAGTGACCTCTTAAGTCGCAGGCGGCGGCGCGCGCGGCGGAACCATGGCAGACGACGCGGACGACGCCGAGACCCGCAACAACGACCTCAAGGCGGGCGACGCCCCGCCACGCGATGTGCGTTTCGACTGCGTGGTTTTTTTTGTGTTCTCCGCCCGGTCGGGGGTCTATGTTCTCTGGAAGGGGTCTAACCTATTGGCTGTCCAATCATGCTGTGCAGGACGTGGCCGTGACGCTCATGGGCAACGTGCTGGAGAAGCTGCGCATCCTGGGCTACGAGCGCGAGATGAGCAAGAAGAAGAACTTTGTGCCGTTCACCGAGACGCAGTTTGCGTACCTCACGTTCCACCCCAAGTACGCTCCGGTTTTTCTGTCATGTGTTTTATTCTCCCCCCTCGTCGTGTTTTGTTCTCCTCTCTCTGACGCTATGTGTGGTCTCGTCGCAGCGAACAGATCGAGACCTTCCTGCTGCTCGTGCTCTACCTGCTCAAGCTCTGCGACCAGGCGTTCGCGGTCGACAAGTTCGACGACGTGACCTCCAAGATCAACAAGCTCATTCTCGCGCTCAAGTCCATGGGCTTTGCGCTCGACTACTCGGCCTCCAAGCTCAAACTCGGGTATGGCGAGGCCGCGTGCGCGGCGTTGGACTTTATCTGCGACAAGGCGCTCAGCGCCCGCAACTTTGCGTGGCCGCGGCCGTCGTACCCGAAAGAGGACTTCGCGGACGAGGCCGAGGTGGATGAGGACGCCGAGATCGACGGCGACGATGCGCCTGGCGGTCCCGGGGCGGGCGGCGCTCCCGAGGACGAGGACGAGGAACTCTACAGCGACATTGTGCGCAGCAACAAGGCCGGCGAGGGCGGCTCGGCGCTCGAGGAGAGCTACCAGCAGATGATCGTGAGCGACGTGGATCCGCTGCTCTGGAAGACCGAGCTCGAGCGCGTCGCCCCGCGGCTCAAGGTCACGGCCAAGGAGGACGACGGTAAGGAGTGGCACACGCACATCGACCGCACGCGCAAGCACGAGACCGTGATGAAGGAGCTGCTACCGCGCGCGACCACGCAGCTCAAGCTCATCGCGGCGCAGCTCCACGAGACCATCGAACGCATGGGCTCCAAGGAGAAACAGGTCAACAACCAGTACGAGTCGCTCTGTGTCGAGTTCCACGCGCTCCAGGACAAGCTCAAGACCATCGGCGACAAGTGCAAGGAAGACGCCGACCGCGTCAACGTTATGAGCAACGAGCACGCCGCGATCACCGAGCAGCTGCGCGATACCAAGAGCGTCATGGACGACCGCGGCAGCAAGATGACCGACACGACGCCACTCGTGGCCATCAAGGACGCGCTCAAGACGCTCAGCGCCGAGATCAAGAACTTTGAGCTGCGCATTGGCGTTGTGGGCCACACGCTCATGCAGGCCAAGGCCCGCCAGGCGGCCTCCGGGCTGCGACGAAAAGGCGGCGGCGGCACCGGAGGCGGCGGCGGCTACCAGGACCCCGAGTACGACGAGAGCGACGAAGATTCCAACTGAAATAACGTAGTCGTTGCATAATGTAGCCATGCTTTTGTGACGAGATGGCTACATTCTATCCACTTCCTGTATACATCTCAGCAACCCCCACACCAGAACTCAAGACGCGCAGCACCTTGGCTCTACTTGAAAGAATCGTGTTTAAATAATAACGCGCGTCTGTCAGTCGACGCCTTATCCATGGGCGAGGAGTGGCACGCACAAGGGACCGCCGGTCTGCGTGGGTCTGTTCGTGTGCGTCTCATCGTTGACATGGGTCGCGATCACGCTGCCGCATAGTCGGCCACTCTCCATCCGCGCCGTGCATAAACAGTGATGACGCACCACACTCATTTATTGCGCGCGTGGGGTTTCTTCGGTCAGCTGCCCCAACCGTGGCGCGAGAGACGCGCTCCACTAACACGCCTAGCGCCTGGCGCCGCTCACCCCTCAGTCGTTCGAGCCGCTGTTGTGGAATTCCTCAAGGTCCTTGGGCGTCACAAAGTTATGGATCGATGGTCGGTGCTTGAACGACATGCGCCCGAGCCGCGTCGCACCACCGAGCGGCACCGACGACCCGTTGCCCGTCTGTCCTTCCGGGCCTGAGTCCAAGAGCTGGCCCGAGGCCGTGCGAAGGAGTCCTTTGCGGATCGACGGCCCGCGTGTAATCTCGCGGAACGCATCCTGCACGCCCAGCCGCTTCTCGATGCCGCCCACGCGGTCCTGGAGCTGGTCCATCTGTGTCTGCACGCGTGTGCGTAGTGAGTCCATCTCGTCCGAGACCCGCGTGACTTGCAGTAAGATCGCCTGCATCGTCTTCTCCATTACCACGGCCCACTCGGGAGGCATCCCGGTTGCGGCCTCGTGGGAGTGCGGCCCAATCACGATCGTCTCGTTCGGCCGAATGAAGCTCACGTTGCGCTTTGGGCCCTGGCTCATCACGTCGGCGGCGACGCCAATGTGCGGCGCCGCGCCGTTTGGTCTCCGCGTGCCCGCCAGTGCGGTCACATTGCCCGAGTCGGCTTCGTTTTCGAACAGTGCTGGCTGCCCTGGCACCGAGCTTGGGCGAGGTATGTTGCTCTGGCTGGCCGTCGCGCTCGAGCTGAGGGCAGCTGCGGCCGCATCCGGGCCGGATGGCGCAGTTGCTGGTTTGGCCTCGGAGAGCGTGCGCGGGGCGGAGAACGATCCGTCTTCCGCTGTGGACACCGCGGTGGAGCCCGTGGTTGTATTCCTCGTCGTCGTGGACTTATGGGCCTGGGCGGCGGCGACCGCCTGGGACGTGGCCTGCGCGGTGGCGATTGCGGCGACCGAGGCGCCGGCGTTGACGAGCGCGAGCGCGGCGCTCGAAGTTGTGGCGGCCGCGTGGAGCTTGCGCTTTCCCTTGTTGTGCTTGTCAACCTGCGAATGGAAGAGGTCGCTTAGGTCCTCGATCTTGGTGCGGATGTACTCGACGTTGACCTCCATCATCTCGAGCATGGTCATCTGCTTGTCCATCGGGTCGCTCACGTCGTGCGAGTTGACGTACCGCTTGACCTGCCGGTAGACGCGCAGCACGTCGTAGAGCTTGTGCTCGGCCTTGGCGACCGATGCCGTCGCGCGCTTGCTCTTGATCCCGAGCGCGCGGCGCTGCGCGGCACGCAGCTGCACGTACGCCTGGATCGCGCGTGCGGCGTGGTTCTGGATGAGCCGGCGGTTCTCGTCCTTCTTGATGAACGCGTTGACCTTGTGCTCGGACCGCGTGAGCACGAGGTACGTCGACATGACGGCGATGGTCACGGCCGTGAAGACCGTGCCGAAGAGCCCCGCGAGCACGGCGAAGAAGCGGCCCGCGGCCGTCTTGGGCACGACGTCGCCGTAGCCGATCGTGAGCATCGTGATCACGAGCGTCCAGAGCGCGTCCGTGAACGGCAAAGGCGTACAGCACGAGTCGCCGTGGAACGCGCAGAGGAAGCGCTCGACCACGAACAGCGAGTAGCTCGTGGTCCCGAGCAGCAGCACGAAGCTCGCGAGGATCCAGCGGCTCGGCTGGTTGCGCAGCGTGGACTTGAGGAAGAACGCGGCCGTGAAGTCGACGTTCGTGAGCGCGCCGATGAACCAGCCGTTGCTCGAGTTGAACGAGTCGCGGAACTGCAGGAGCCGGAAGAGCAGGAAGAACCGCGGGAACATGAACAGGCTCGAGGCCACGACGAGGTTGGGCCACTGCGGGTCAAGCGTCTCGAGCCCCGGGAACGGGTGGATCACGAACAGCAGCAGCTCGAACATGAGCTGGTTCCGCAGCGGCGAGGAGAGCAACGTGGCCTTGGGCGGCACGACGTTCTTGGTCTTGAGCACCTCGCACTCGGCCGCGAAGAACGCGTGGATGTAGTAGAGCAGGATGAGCGTCGAGAACGAGATGAGCACGCGCAGCGCGTGGAGCATCATGCGGCCCTCGGCCACGGGGACGGCGTGGGGCATGGACGCGAGGCACTGTGGGCACTTCGTGACCGCGTCCACGGCGCAGTCGCCGTCAAACTCCTTGGTGTTGGCGAACCAGACGTACTCCATCTGCACGACCATGAGCGCGAGCCCGAAGAGCGCGTAGAAGAGCTGGAACGACGTGTACCGGCGCTGCGCCGCCACGAGCCGTATCCGCCGCTCCTGGGCGCTGAGCGCGACGCCGTTCGCCTCATGGCGCACGCCCTTGGCGGGCTTGGCCGGCACGGGCGCCGGCGGCGAAAGCGTCTGCCGCGTCGGGCCGGCGTCCAAGGGCACGATCTCGTTCTTCGCCGGCATCGCGACAGCGCATGTGCCGAGGGGGGCGACTCGAACCCGTCGCCGTGGTGCTAAGAGCTCCTCTCGTTGGCCCTCGGCGTGGTTGTCGGCGAGCGGTCAAGACACGCCGGACCCGCGGTGATGTGTGTGAGTGGGCGGGGAGGCACTTGCTCCTCGGCTATGTCGTGCTGCTGCTCTCTTCCTAACGGCTACTACGTAGTATTCTCCCCCAACGCGGATCGCAGGCCATGAAGAGACGACTCGCCGCCCGCAGCGAAAATAGCGGCGACTGGAGGAGCGAGCTGAGCGCCGCGCCTGAATTATAAACAACCCGCGCGATCGAAGGTGAGGAGGCAGCCATTTATAGCAAGAAAAACCGCTTCGTTCATGGCTGCACATGACGGAGCTCGCTTGCAACACACTGCCTCACACCGTTCCCAAGTCTGCGCATCGGCTCACGTGTGTAAAGAACAAGCGGAACAGATACAAGACAGAAGTGGAATGAACACAGCGATGCCATTCCGGATTTATCGTGGTCTCCAAGAGCGCATAGGTCTACACAACTGGCCGCTTAGTAGAAGAAACCAATGATCTTGCCACCGGTGTGCTTGCGACGGGCCTCGTGGTGGTCCATGATGCCGAACGTCGTAGAGAGCACAATGTGGCCGAACTGACGCGACGGGAGGAGGTTGTTGATCCACTTCTCAATCTCCTGGAGCTTGATGTCGAAGCGCGGCGAGATGACACCGCACTTGTTGATGCGGCCCTTGAGCTCGACGACGATCTTGCCACCACGGTGGTCATCGACGATCTCGAACTCGCCAATGTAGCCTGTCAATTAGGAACCACACCAGTCAGCTCCATGAATTTTGTGCGGACGGGATTCGGTGACGTACCGTTCTTCTGCATCACCTGCAGGAACTTGACGATGACCTTCGACGAAGGGCGGATGAGCACCTGGCGCTTTCCGCGCTTCTCGGCGTTGTACATGTTCTTAAGGCAGTCGGCAAGCACGCTCATTCGCACCATCCTGTCGAGAGAGAAAGCACGCAGCGTTAGGGGTCACGATCGATAGCCAAGGTCAACTCGCCCCCCTTTCAGCACGGCCCGACGCGGACACCGCAGCACATTCCCCATCTCCAGTTCCTCTCCCACCAAACAGCAACACGTTCACGAGAAACAGTGGCCGCGCAGGAGCTCCAAGTACATGGAACTGCAACCGCGCGTCCACTGCCCACAAGCGCACGCCATACAGGAAGGGAGGAAGAGCAGAGGTGAGTAGGAGCTGGGTGTCCGTCGGTCGGCCTTGGTCGAGAAAGGGGAAGGCGGCTGCCTCCACAGTCACGTCGCGGTGCGCCGGCGTGGCGCGGATGCCGGAGCATGCGCGCGCGCGCCGGAGCGACCGCGACGTGGCCGATGCTGGAAGGACGCGCGCCGTTGGCCTCCGCCGCGGCTGCGGGAGGGGGGCGCATGGGGGAGGAGAAGCGCTGCTTACTTGGCTGAGTTGTTGGATCGAGAAGAACGGTAGGCTCTGGGGATTCACGAATGATCCGGCCATTTCCAGCGAGCAGCTCCCACATGCTGGTCGGAGACCGCCATCGAACAGTGACTGGTGGGGGAGCGACGACATACCGGTATCCAGTTTCAGCCAATCCACGATACCCATTCCATACCGGTAAGAAAGCATGGATGTTGCCAGAAGGTTGCACCACGATGTTTGAACGGTCAGAGTGATGGTCGTCCTTGGATTTTCCCCGCCTCTTCAAGAGAAGGAGGACAAAGGAAGCACGGAAGGGAAACCAAGGAAGGCAACATGGCGCCGCGCGGACGCCGCCGCGGAGCTGACGCGTCGTAGTCATACCCACGTGTGATAGACAAGCGCGGGACACATTTCCCCTCTTATTCTCCATGCATCGAGGTGCGCCGACGCCTCAACCGGGCGCGGCGCGAGCGGTCGCGCGCGTGCTGGACGCGCAGCGAGCGCGTGACGACGCGGCCGAGGCCCAGGACACCGGACGCCGCGCGAGGGGCCGAGCGGCGTTGGCGAGCGCGATCGACGGCGAGGTCGCCGCGCGACTCGCAGCCCAGGCGGCGGGGCAGCAGCGCGCGCTGCTCAGTCGGCTGGTCAGTCGCGACCCGACGAAGAAAGCGCGCGCTCCAGTGCCAACGCCAGGTGCCGGCCCAACTCAGTGCGTGCGGGACGATCCGGACGAAGTGGACGCATCGCCCACGCAGCGGCAGCGGCGGCGTCGCAACGGCCAGTTGAACGCGCCCATCACAGTGGAAGAATTTGACGAGAGTACGTTTTGTGGGCATGGTTTAGAACGCTGACGTTGGAGGAGGCACTCACCGCGCGTGGCTCATGGTGCGCAGAGTACGCGACGAATGACCCGATGCTCCATTACCTTATCAACGTGATCGTGGGCAGTAGGAGCGTGACGCGGTCAGACATTCCACGGCCTCCAGGTACGTACTCCTTGGTGCTGCATCGAAAGACGAAGAGCGCGCAGTCGATCTAATCCTCGGTTTGGCACATTTTAGAGCGACTAATTGATGCGCAGCAGAGGTATGAAGTCCCTGAGGAGGACGTGGTCTTCTTGGTGTACCATCGGCTGCCTCCTTGTGGCTTTCGCAATGTGTACTGGCTTGAGTTCATCACGGAAGATCGAGCGATTGACGAGGAGTTCGAGTACTTTGCGTTGAGCCACCACGGGTTCACGCACTATCGCGGCTCGAGCGTTATTGACTTTGTCGACGTGGAGAGTTGGGTTATCGAGAAGCGCGCGTTTGATCATATGACGGCCATGCGCGGATTGCAGAAACTGCAGGGGCTCCTGTTCTTTATGTCGTGGAAGAAGATGACGATTCGAATGAAGCACCGTCGCGTACGCGATCGTCTGGCGTGCAGCTTATTCCAATGCGACTCCACCGCGGCACATCTCCTCGTGGCCATTCGCGGCTGTTGCGTGAAGGTACGCGATACTTGTTCGTTTGCCTCAACTTTTGTGTTATGCCTCTTCTGACCTAATGCACTTTGGTTTGATGAGATTGAGGAACTTGCTGCTTCACACCATTTACCGCATAGAGTCACTCACACAATCGACTACATTCATCAGGTATGGAATACTCTCTGCATCAAAATGAACCAAGCGCGGGTCACAGAATGTATGGGGTTGTTTGTTGGATCAGCATAATCGTGCACGGCTCAGATCTATACGCCTGGGAATTGTTCAGCAAGACGAGGACATGTGTCGGCTTATTGAACGCGAACTCTGGAGCTTGCGCCAACAGCGCGACGCGGAGGAGACGGCAGAACGCCAAAACTACTCCAGCGTTTCTCGGTCGTCTCGACTTCTGGATCGACTGTACGTGTTTCTACGGCTGGTCGACTTGCATCGCTTTGAATCCTTGTCCGCGCATATGAGCGAGTTCATCGCGGATCTGCACGCGCAAATCTGTGGAGACGAACTGCGACCCGAAATGCCAACGCGTGGCCCACCTAACCAACAAGCCCTCCACGCCATTGAATCCACTGCCGCTTCTATTGCCCAACTCCCCACCATCTCTATCCAGCGCCCGACGAGTATTATAGAAGCGGCTACGTTAGTCGTGTCGTACAAAACCCACTTCAGTCTGCGGCATCGAGAGGTTCCGCCACCGTTCGTGTTTGGGCAAGTTATCGACAACGTCAGTCTTGGATCAGATCCGTCCAACACGCAGCTGAGTACCTCGCCCGGTCAACTGGAAGTATTCGACGTCGTGTACGCTTTATTGAACGGTTATGTGACTGCATTGGATAGCGTCCCGCAGCTGGTACGTCAGTTATTACCGCCTCTTCACATGGCTGTATCGTACTGACGACTTCACATGTTGATGAACAGTTATCTGATCGGAGGTTCAGCTATATATTAGCCCCGTATACCCCAGAGAATCGCGACAAATTCATGGCCTCCCTCCTAAAGCCATCCACTCAGATTCTGCTCGATCGGACGAAGGACATGAAGCAGATGAAGTATGCAATCGAGACCTACTTCAAGCAACTCGAGGTTCGTACTGATCCTGTGGAAGCACGCCTTCTGTGGATGTAGTACGAGGTTAACGATCCGTTCGTAGATTCTCGAATCTGATCTTCTGCGTCTCGTGGTGGATATACACGTGGCAGAGGAGAACGAGACCCAGAAGAAGTTGGCCAACGAAAGATCAAGTACCGTCGCATCCAGCCTGCTCACTGCCGCTCAGTACGAAGAGATCCGTGATGTATGGAGATCCCTGCTGATCGAAATCCAGCAGCTCCCACGGTTCGTTCAGGTTGGCCTGGTACTTCTCGATCAATCGTCGTTGCTTGACCGTCTGGAGGCCTATGTGACCAACCACATCAACTCGATGATGGACGCACTACCAGACGTGTACAAGCAGTGCCTGTGCGATCTGCTCGAAGACGCGGATGGTCGGATCGAGAGAATCATGAACATCCCGACGAGCATCCGGGATGCGATCCAGTGGCTGAAAGGAATGATAGAGATGATGCCGACCCACGCGAACCGAAAGGCTTTTGATGCGAAATGCGCCAATCTGGTGCGGCTCAAGCAGCTGCTGAGAGACACGGGTGCGTCGTTTCCAAGTGCCGAGGACCAGGACTATGTCAAGAAGAAGGACTACGAGTGGGAGTCCATGTACGAGACACTGATGACCTGCTTTGCTCGCGTGCAGGAACGGGACTGTGAGCACCGCCGCAGCATCCTGGAGCTCAATGGCAAAGCAGACGAGTGCGTGGACGTGCAGCTCGAACACATCAAGGGCGACTATGGAAAGCTGCCTCCGTACAGTGACGAGCCTCAGCTGAGCAAACACAAGACGCGGGAGCTTGCGGACAAGAAGCGGGCGCTCATCGATCGTCTCGAGCGACTTGTCGCAGTGCACGGGGAGAGAGCAGAGATGTTGGAGCTCTACACGACGTTTGAGATGGAGCATCGCCTTCTCGCGGAGCACACCACCTTCGACGCGGTAGAACGGTCGCGCCTGCCACAACGGTGGGTGACGAAGTCCCCCAGTGAGCTGTTACTGCAGCACATATCCGTGGTTTTCGACATGCGCGCGTGGTTCTGCGCATGGCTTGCGCTGGAAGAGAAGTGGATCGACACACCGCTCGTCAGCCTTCATCCCAGCATGATCATGAGCCGGCTCAAGCAGTTGCGCCGTCGGGTCCAGTTCGCTTCCACTCGTCTCATCTCCAACGCCACCGCACCTCCAGATGACGAGGAGTTCATGGCCAGAGACTATTGCCTCGTGGAAGCGCTTGAAGCCCGTGTGGATGAGATCTCAAACGACTACGTTATCATTCAAGCTGCGACGTGCGGGGCCTTTTCAACTGACCGGTGGCAGCTGTGCCAAAGAATCATGGGCATGGAGAGCATCAACCAGAACTCGATCACCCTGCGTATGGTCAAGTCGAGGTTAGCATCGGCCCCCCACCGAATTGGCGAGTTCAAGCAGTTGTGTGAGGTGGTTGTGCTCGAGTCCAAGCTCCGGAATGCAGTAGAGCGCGTGCGACAGCGACTGTCTGCTTGCGAAGTATCGGTGTGTTTTACAAACACAGTTGTGCTCTTAGAAAACATTCAAGACGTCGTACTGGAGCTGGACGATATAAGCATCGAGACCAAGCTGCTGAGGCATGGGTACAACCCAAACCTGGAACGAGTGCTTGCTATCCACGACGAGGTTCACACGAAACTGGCACTGTGCAGCCAACTACTATCTTTCCAAGGTGTGTGGGACGAACTGTGCCGGCTCTCTCGAGTGCACGATATCGACGAGTTTTTCACTGGCCAAGTGGCGTGGAAGGGGCCACACCAGCGCCAGAAAAAGAAAGCTGGCCGAGAAGAATCGGCTTGGGGAGACTTTGTGGAGGTGGGGCAAGACTGGGCGGAGCGCCTTCGCCGGCTCGCGTGTATGAGTCAATCGTCCGCCGCCACTCAGCAGCCAAGTCCATCTAAAACGCGTGTTACAGCTTCAACACCGATGAAGCTCGCGTGTTCACTGGACGAAGTCCAGGAAGCTTTCCACGGGTTCGAGTTTGAACTCGCGATTGCCAAGTGTGAAGGAGCGTATCAGCTTGTGGACAAGTACCTCGCCATGGTGCGCGACAAATGTCCACGCCTCTACTTCTTGAACAAGCAGCAGCTCATTCAATTCGTGGTTCGCGACGACGACATCGAGACGATGCTTCATGCGCTATCGATCTGCTTTCCCAGTATCTCGACATTCAAGATCGCCAACAGTCGAAGGGAAGAAGAAGAGATACTGCAAGGGAGCGGAGTTAGGTCGACACGAGGTCCCACAAGCGATGGATCAGGATCGTTGGTCATCAAGGGCGTCATAAGCGCGGCATTTGAACAGGATTTCAACGTTCCCGTCGTGAAGGTCGGGCGACTGTGGTTTTGGTTGACCCGTCTCGAAGAAGAGATGGGGAGCCTCGTCGCAGAAAACGCGAAACAGGCCGTCGCCGCTGCGTTTCGACGCATCACAGGCAGCGATAGTCCAGTCGCCGCGACGGACTATCAGCACCACCTTCCACAGTCTGTACAACTTGCGCTGACCTTGGTCTTTACAAGCATCGTGGAGAGCGTGCTTTGGTCTCCGAACACTCGAGAGAGCGAGGCGCCTTTGAATTCGAGTCGATTCTGTCGTAGCTCCTCGGAACTGAAAGAGTTATACATCAAGCAGCTAGATACGGTTATTGATTTCGCTTCGGGCGCCGGCACTCATCGCCTCGATGCACGCCTCGACTCCATGATTCTACTTCTCCAGCATCAGTGTGAAGTTTCTGACCACCTCCACGTCTCCATTGAGAGAGGGAGAGCGGACGACGCAGCATTTCTATGGGATACGCAACTCAAGATCGACTTCATGGTGGAAGATTTGTCAGCAAAGACGTCGCGAAGGTTTCGCGCTTGTGACCAACCAACATGGACGGATTGTGCGATTCTAGGTCCGTCTTTTCCGGTCACGTTCCTCGCCACATGTGGCCAGAGCGAGTTTTACGTTGGCCAAGAGATGTCTGGTATGCGAAGAATTCCTGTCATCACGCCCCTGACACAGCGCTGCTTCTTCGAGCTGATTCGAGCACTTCGGAGACATCAGCTGGCGTTGGTAGCCCCCGTCAATCCAACCGGGCGGGGCGGACAGGGGACCATGATCAAGGGAATGGCTCAAATGCTCATGCGACCAGCCAGAGAGATGTGTCGCTCTCGTCGAGGTTCGATCAGTCTCGAGGCGCTGGCGAACCTACTCAAGTCGACGACATCGATGGGCTGCTTCTTGTCGATACCCCACATCACAGAGCTTAGTACGACGGCGATTCGAGTTGTTGTCGAGAATGTGAACCAGCTGAGACAGGATACGTATCGCGCATTCATCTCATCGTCCCCAGCAATTCCCGAGCAGCGAGCATCGCTTTCATTAGCACCAACAGGCTGCGTGTTCGTTCCGCTCAACTGCTCTTCTCACGGACAAAGCTGTCGAGTGCGGCAGGTCTTGTTTGGATCAACTGCCGACGCCTTTCATCCGGTGGCTATCTTTCTACCAAATGTTGCCTATTTCACGAAGACACTTGCGTTGCTTGCCGGCTTCAAGATCACCGAGGTGAGTCCAATCCAGCGGTATATGCACACAATAGAGTGCACTTATCTGACTAGCAGTCACATGTGTGTAGATCCCGAAGCTCCAGTCTGTGGTGAGCTTTCTGGAGTCCTTGGCTCGACTAAGCCCTGTGCTGGGACATGCATCGTCCGGTATCTATCGCTTCATCTCCCACCTTGTGGAAGACGTATCTCGGTATCGCAGCAACTATCGAGTACTGTTACCGTCGAATCCAAAATGGTCCAAGAAATTTGCGGGGGCAGGGAATGCCCGGTCCGCGCCGCAGCGCATTTCGAAGTTCTTCCGTCGCTCTGCTGATGCACACGACGTATCCGACATCGTCATTGACACGCTCTTCCATCACGCTATCACCGCTCGGTACAAAGGATTTCTCAGTACGCTGGTGTCGTCCACCACACGCAGCCTCGAGAACGACCTCATCGAGTTGGCCGAGCGGTGCTTTCCGTGCTCGAAGGGGTGTGAGCTCACTCTACGACCAACGCAAACGCAAGAACAGGCACTGTGGGACGCCGTGGAAATGTCACTCGCCCAAGCTGGTCTGGTCACGACCACTGCAGGCCTCGTCAAAGCCTTAGAGCTGTACGAGACGTTGCAATCCAGTGCAGCCGTCGTCGTTGTTGGTGCGCCAGGGGCCGGAAAGACCACATGTATTCGTACGCTACACAACGCCGTGCAAGCCCTTGAGCTTGCGGAGTTGGCGACGAGTGAGAGCGGCGTCGATTATCCAACCCAGCGATCTACGAAGCGAGACTGGTCCCAGCTCGTGTGTGTGAGCTCGCGATTTCTTTGGACAGACTCGGACATACCGGATAAGCGGACCAGGAGGCTGCTTGGTGATATCTTGAAGGCCGATGGCAGTGGCGTGGACATGTTTCAACGTCGGTGGCTGTGCATTGATGGAGTTATCGATGAATCTCGGGCGGAGGCTTTTGTTCGCGAGTATTCCCGGGGCGGGCTACATAATCACACGAATCCAAAACTGGTGGCGGCCAGTCGACGGATTATCCTGGAGACCACAAGCCTCGAGCAAGCGACACCGTCATTTCTTGTTCAGACGCGCGTGGTTCACGTCTCGCAAACCGTCACATCGACCGATCTCGTTTCGAGCTGGCGAGATAGCTGGACTAAGAAAGTGCCATTTCCGGAAGAATCCAGGGGCTACGAGAATGCGGAGGTGGTCTTCCGAATGACAGAGTTCTTCATTTCCGGCCCGGTGCAGCAGTTCGTGGTGGGCGAAGAAAACATCGGGAACCTCGAACAAGATGGGGGCGCCGCACATGATAGTCAAGTTGGCCCAACGCACTTCGGCATGCTCTCTTTGAATCATCTTACAAGCTCGTGCCTTCAGCTAGTTTCGGTTGCGTGCCTGACGCACCGTTCGCAGCTCGAAGAACGTTCTGCCGCCCAGCTGACCCGCCTAGTTGCGTTCTGCGTGATTTGGGGCTTTGCAGGCCACTTGAGTGAAGTGTACCGTCAGAAGCTGGACACGCTCCTGTGCCCGATCGTCAAGCAGTTGGTAGAGGTCCGGCAAGCGAACGAGACGGTTGAAGGTCTCTATGACAGCGAGCGCCTCGGCGATGACTTCTGGGAGTCGATTCACCTCCCTCTGCGTGGAACGGCACCGCCGGACCTGATCGTCAAGGACCTGACCAAGTCTTCGGTGAGCCGTGTGATTGTGGACTCCACATTACTCAACCGCGTGTTGGTGGTATCAAGTGCTTCGTTATCCCTCGTTCGCGTGCTTCGGCTGCTTCTCCACTCGACGGCATCGTTCATGGTTGTTGGCCCACGCGGCAGTGGGAAGTCGTCACTCTTACGAGTCCTCTTAGCGATGAATGCCGAGGACCAAGCCGCTGAGTCCCTCGTGGACGTGTCCCTGGATGATCGCTATGCGCCAGAGGTTCTTGACTGGCTGAACAAACCGCGCACGTGGTTCGACCGCCCGGCCACCACATCTTCCAACACATCTCAGTTCCGTTCGAAAGCAGCTGATGAGGCCCAGCTCTTCAAGCTCTTCAGTGCCGGTGCTACAAAGTTCGTCTTCCTCGACGACCTCGCGATGGCCGACGCTAGCGGGGCCACATCCCCTGAGATGGATGCCGTGGATGAGTTTGTGCGGGTTGGTCTGGACCACCGAATGGCGATCAACTGGACGAGCGATCGCGTGGTACCGTTCGCAAAGGAATTCGCGGCTTCGATGGCCACACGGCAAACTGGTACACCAAAAGTCCGCGTGACCCATCACATGGAGCGGCTGGTGCGCCATTTTAGTGTCTTCCGCATGCCGCATCAAGATCGCCAGCACTTGCAGGGAATCTTCCGCCACGTGTACGCGGATTGGTTCGTGAGCTCTACGGTGTCGATGGCGGCAGGTGTATTAGCCTCAGTACCAGTACCGACGCGCCCGGCCGCAAGCAATGACCGCGTGCTCTCCCTTCCCGAGGTTGTCTTACGCGCCAGCGTGGATCTCGCTGTGGACGTGCTCACCGTCCAGCAAACGACCGAGCGCCTGGAGCTCGTTGACGGATTCACGTTCAACCTTCATCACCTCAACGAGTTGTTATCTCGATGTCTCTCCTTCGTACAGTTGCTGGCGGCAGGAAATGAGAGCAGTGCCGACGCCGCCGGCGGGGCCACGCTGCTTTCGCTCGGCAAGCTCCATCAGTGCTGGTCCAGCTCGGTTCGATCCGTCTTCTTGTCGCCGTGTTCTCATCGTGCACCGAGGGCAGTGGAAGACGAGTTGTCAATCGACTTGCCGATTGACGAAATCAAGAAAGTCGTCCAGTCTACTAAGCTCGCAAGCGAGAAGTACTTCAGTGTACCCGCTCGGGAAGACCCGCATGCGGCGCTGGTAACCGACGTCGTGTACGGGGTGTACCGGTATCTCGCGGACCAGCGCGAGGTGTGGAGTTCCCTTCGAGCCGAGGTCGGTGAGCTGCTGACAGCCAACGCTAGTGCGAGTTCTTCGTCTTCCACGACGAGGCGGAACGGAATATCCGAAGCAGGCGGCACAGTTAACAGTGGCTCCGTACTGGCGAGAGACGAATTCGCAGTCCGAGTGGCGCGGGAGCTTGTGTTCAAGCGTGTCGCTCCTCTCCTCTATGATAAACCAGACGTGGTGGGGCCGGCGAATCTGGGATCTCGCTCGTGTCTACGGCTACACATCGGCTCGTCCGCTGGACTCCATCAGCTGCTGCACGTGATCCACGGTATCCGATGTAGTGCCGGCATTTTCGTCGACCAACCACTCAGCTCCACCTTACGGGACGTGTTTCGGCTTGCGTACGCGACGGAAAGCTACGAAGTGGTGGAGATAGACGACGGCACAGAGTCGCGTGATGGGTCGATTCGAGCTCAGGTGGAAAGCACGCTGTTGGCGGCGATCACGTGCGGCAAGCGCGCTGTCATGTGGGTCAATTTGGACAGATGTGGGGGCTCACCCTTCCTCACCGATATGATCGCCGCTCTTTGCACAGGAAAAGTCAATCCGATTCTATACGAGTCAGAGTCTCTTCGCGACGAGGCCGTCATGGAGTGCGTGCGGGACCAGCGAAACCTCCGATTGCTCTCTTGCGACGACGCTGTGATGCATTTCCACGATGCGCTTCGACACAACCTTCGAATATTTGTTGTAGCTACTCGGCAAGGCGCGTCTGGTGGGCTCGTGGAGCTCATGCGCGGCAGTGCGGCTTTCCAGTGGGTTTCCTTTCAGGAGAAAGACCTCAACAGTCCGCGCTATCGTGGTGAGGTGGTGCGACAGGCCATCCATGAGCTCACAGGACAGACGCAGGCGGCAGTATCGCGCCAAGTGTCCGTCGAGATGAGGAGCGACACTCGTGATGTATCGTCGTGGGGCACGCTCCACTCACTTTGCGACGGTCTGTTCGACGCTAAGGACCAACGTTGGAGCGAAGACATGTTCTTGATGTTTATCGGAAACGTCGTTGCCGATTGTACCCGCCGTGTCCAAGACTGTGACAATCAAGTTGATCGGCACGCGCAATTAGTCCACGCACTCGGAGAGATCAGCAGCCGCGTGCCGCGGTTACAGACGCAGGCTCGCTTGTTTAGTGCCCGCATGCTCCAACTCGACGCGTGGCACGACGAATTACAGCAACCGCTCATGGACCTCCAGGCGCAGCTGCGAGATCGTGTGGTCTTCATGCGGGACAAGGAAGCCGAATTTCCGAGCGATGAGCTCCGGGCACTGCGACGCAGGATCCAAAAACTGGAGACTCAGGTGTGGGCACACCGAGCCACCATGGACGAGTATAAGCTTGCGAAGGCGGAGGTTGCCTGCCGCCTTCGTGAACTCGATATGGAGCTACGCCACTGGCACAAGTACCGTGATGTTCGAGAGTCTGTCGAAGTGTGGTCGAAGACCCATCTGGATCAGTATCAGCTAGTACGAGGAGCTCAAGAGCAGCTCTTACAGCTCAGTGTCGAAGCGTATAGTGTGATGGTCGACCCAAAGATGAGGACGGAAGATCTCCAGAGAGATCTCAGGAACGAGCCGCGTGGCTGTGAGGACGGAGCGGACCGCCTTGTCACTCAGCTTTGGCGCTCAAGGTTCCCCTTTCTTCGTGAAGACCTGCGCGCAGAACGAATCCTGTCCGTGGCCGACAACGTACACGACCGGATACCTCTCATTATTGATCGATCGTCTCTTTCCCAAGCCATTCTCATCCATATTTTCAGCAACGTACCCTGGTTTACGGATGCCAGCGAAGAATACGACCGCCGCGATGCGATCGGCTATACGGTAACTGGCGCTGTTGCACCGATGATCGTTCAGTGTGACGGTGGGCCGAAGATGTGGCGAAAACTCAACGAGGCTATGGAGAAAGAAACACCAGTGCTTCTCGTGGGCGTCTCGGTCGACTTGATCGAGCCGCTTTCGCGCTTTGCCAAGCAGCTCCCCCAGCGACCACGTTCCACGCTCTTGGCCGAGCTGACGCACGAGGCGTACCGATCGCAGCTCAAGCGAGACGTACACGCCCCAAAGCATCCGTCACACGGCAGTACCCATGCTGACCCAACCATGTCTAGCCACCCAGTTGATGACCGGAACAGTCGCAGGCCAGGGATGGCGTCGGCTGACTTCAAGAGCATTTCGGCTGCCTTGGTCACCTCTGGGGCGGCGCGACGTGGATCTACTGGTGACCCAAAAGGAGCGTTAGCGCGACGCCAGTCGCTCACCCTGGCGAGCGGTGCCGTTGCCGCATCGAAAAGCTTCGGATTTCAAATCTACGCGGTGACTGAACACGCCATTGACCGTGCACTTCTTAAGTCAACCGGACAGTTTGCTGGCATTGATTTGGAGTGGCAACCGCGTTCAGTTGAGGCATTCTTCACCGAGGGCGGTATGCGGTGGTACGATAAGATGCTGCACAAAGATATATTGGACACGCGACGCATCGAGAGTGACTCCACTTTCCGAGTCTTACAAGCTGAGTCTACTGTGTGGTCGATTGTACCATCACAGACGTGCGCGTCGCCGCCGGAGCGCGAAGAGTTCATGGTGCGCCTTGAAGAACTCAACTTGGAACTGCAACGGCATCGAGCCCAACTCGCGGCGTTACCAGTGCGACTGACCGCCGTGGAATCCCGTCTCGAGGAGGTCAAAGCCATTGGATTGAATATGGCGATCGTCGCTCGTGCGACGGAAACGTTTGCGCGGTGCATTTCTCCTAGCAGCAGCATGTTCCTGCGTAGCCACCGCCTGTTGGAGCAGTTGATGGAGACGACGATAGCCGCCTGGATGAAGAATGACAGAGACTCGAGTCTCCAACTGTCATGTGAAGACTGGGCGACCAAAGTAGGTGGCGTCGTGGCAACCCAGGTGATCCAGTCGGTGATGACGGGCCTTCCTTCAGCTTCCCACCAGCGAATGTTTTTGGCGATACTTGCGAACACGCACTCAGTGTGGGCAAGCGTGGAGGGCTCGGCTGTAAACATAGAGGCCAGAGACGACTTAGTCCCGCCAGCATTGGCGTGGCTTCTCTGGAGCGGTGGAAACGTTTGGAGTCGCCCAGCTCTGGCGCCAAAGGCTTCTATTGCAGCGGATAAAGAAGCAAATCATTCGACGCGAGATCCGGGGGAGAGCCAGGGCACGGTGGGCGTCGGCGCGGCCTCCGCCTCCGCGCCTCCTTCAGGATCCACGACAACTGGTCTCTCGCTTGTCGAGAGGCTTCGTCGCAAAGTGCGCGTGTGCTCGCTCATGTTCGATCAAATAGGCAACGCAAAAAGCAAAGAGCCTACACAGGGAGTGGAAGGTGGACCTTCCACCAAGGCGAAGAATAAACCAACAGCGAAGCAGCCAATTGGCACGCACACAAAGGTAAAGCCGAGTAGCGAGGAGTCTGGAGTACTTGATGCCGCCAACAAGACGTTCCGCTCCGTCGCGCGTATCGTTCGAACGCTGTGGTGTGAATGGAAGTTGGCTAAGGAAGACCAGCACGCCGAAGTGCGCCGAGAGATAGCATCAGTGCTGGGCAGCCAAGTGTCTCGCCCGGGTATCGGTGGGCTCCGAAGGCGACACCGCTCGGTCAAGGACATGACACTCGCCTCCGCCAGCGTCACTCAGCTTGTTTGTCTCGACGACGTCGTCGCCCAGTATCTCGGCGTAGAGGCGACGGCTGAATCGTTGGCATCCCGGAGCTTGGACGAGCGACTTGTCGTTGTGATGCTAGCGAAAGCGCACTTCCCACAACTCTTTCAGACCGAGTGGGACAGGTGCCTCGCGGCGTCCGGTGCACAAGTCCACTCTGTCGAGGTGTCGACGACGCAGCTGTTCCGGCTGGATAGTCACAATAGCACAGGAGCATCGCCATATCCAGCTTGTGACGCAGCCTCTCAGCCGAATCTGATGGCCCAGCAGCAACTGCCTCCGTCGATCGACGTTGCGTGGCGACGTGACGATTTGGTGCATCTACCAACTCGAGTGATACTGTACGAGCCAACGGAGGAGCGTTCAACGATCGAGGTGCTGTTGCTTCGAGCTCGAGAGTCCACACAGCCCCAACCGTTGCGTTTATTCGCGGTCGTCGCGTGGGAGCAGTGTGCAGCTCGGCTCGAGCAACAACTCACGGCGTCGGTCACCGGCAAGGAACGATTTGCCGTGGAACTCTCGCATCAAGACCACTTTAGCTGTGTGATCGCGCTCGTGTCGAGCATCATCAACCAGCACGCGTTGCTCTGCATCCCCGAGTGGTACGTGATCAGCACGCTGCAGGTCTTCGAGCGAGTGCACAGCCCCGAGATGGGATACCATCGCATTCATGTCGTCAGGCAGGCAGCCGAGCCCGCGAGCGTGAATATACAGCTGACTCAGTGGCTCATTCGCAACGGAGGACTCGGCGAAACAGAGGCGAGAACGGCTGCGAACGTGCTTCTGCGTCAAGCCAGCGCTGACGAGGCCGACGCAACGCCTCTTGTGCCACTTTCTGCCTCAGTAGATGCGCTCATCTCAAAGCTCAAGACAGCTGCCCAGTCCGGGGAAAGGCCGGCACGGCAGCGACGTCTGAAACAGCTAGTGCTGCAGGAGCTCGGACTTGACGCTGGAGAACTGCCCTCGCATCGCGCGGTGGAGGCGCGCGAGCACTGTGTGCAGGCAACAAAAGCATCTCTCGAGTTTCTCGGTGACTTGCTACTTCTCCCACCGCTCACCGCACCACGTACCACTGAACGAGGCCTCCCCGCCACAATGTCTGACTTGGTAGCGCAACTGGAGATGCTTTGTGATGCACTCTCACAGGAACTTGATCGCATTGTGGGCTCACCCAACCCGATGAGCACAGATGGACCACGGCAACTTTGGCGTTCGCTTTTGCCTGGAGAACACGAGGCAACGCTTCGGCGCGTGCGCGCGTTGCGCCAGCTGCTAAGGGGCGACAAAGCCACCGAATTGGCTCGACGTCGCGTTCGTGATCGCGCCCTAATCGCACAAGGTATCGTCCCCGTTGATTGGCTTACCGAGCACTTCCCCGAGTTGAGCAACGCGTGTGTTACCAACGTCGTCAGCGTCGCGCAGGTGCTCGTGCTGCTCGTGTCGCGTCTGGGATTCACTCTCCACGACCACAGCAGCGATCCCCCCGCGACGCTCAACGTGTCCCTTCTCAACAACCCGCGCTCGGTTGTGGCCCGCCTTCGCGAGGAGTATGCAGCTCGTGCTGGCTGCGATCCTGCTGACGTCACGTTCGCGCTACAGCCTGGGATTCTCCAAGCTGACCAGCCAGATTCAAAGGAGACGGAAGCCACTGCAGCGACTCAACGAGGGCGCCAGAGTTCGCAGCCGTTCGCGCGCGGACTCAACCAAGTCGGCCGTCAAACCAGCACCGGCGTCGCGGAGAAGCAGATAACCGCGCCTTTCACATCGTGTCTGGTGGTCGGAGCGGACGGGTCGTTGACCGGGCTTCAGTTAGAAGGGCTAGTTGCAGTGGAGCGGGTAACGCCAAGTGGGGGCGCAAGCCAGGTCTTTATCCACGAGCTACCCGTGTGTCGGCTGGTTTGCCAGCATCGGCAAGTGGATGCGACGCAGGGCACAACCGCGCGAGTAGACGCAGCATCCGCGGCGGCGTCGTCTAGACAGCTGACGTCTCAGAACGTGGTTACCGCTCGGCTCAAGCAGGAAGGCGCACGGTTGACGACAATCGCATCCACCTCGGCGTTCCAGACGCTCCCAGACAGCTTCTGGAGTTCACCGGGACTGCAAGAGCCTGTCGACTCAGAGGCGATCCTCCCGCGCATTACGGTAACGCACTCTCTCTTGGTGTCGGTACCCAGCCTTGCGCGTATGCGCCCCGAGCAGGACAGCTGCTGCATCGTGCTCGCGGTGCCCGTCTTCCCGACCGATGACGACGACCAAGACTAGTAAAAACGTGCATCGACGTTGGACGCTGGGGCGTTCTACGTAGGGGTCTCGACAATCGAGATGATAAGATTAATGTGCGTTGTCAACAGCTAACAGCGTTCTGTGGATCAGTGCGCGCCAAAGGTGAGGCTGCGACTGCGGCTCCGGAAGCGACTGCCACTCGCGTCCTGCGGGAGCCTGTGGGTGGCGTAATGGTGGGCGTGCGAGCACGAGTGGTAACCGTGACTGTGGCTGTGGCCGTGGCCGTGGCTGTGGCGACGGCTCTGCGTTGGAGCGGCGCCTGCATCGCGGCTCAGGCAGTGGCACATGAGCGCGGCCTTGTACTCGCGCCAGTTGCTGATGATCTGCGGCGCGTCCTCCTCGGCCACCAGCGTCTCGAGCGGCCGCACGAACTTGCTGTTCTTGCCGATCACGTGGACGCGCAGCTTGCGCACTTTGGTCGCCTGCGAGTCGCTCTCGTCCGACATCTCGCTGGCCGCGAGCAGCCAGCGCTGGTACCGCTCGAGCAGCCCGGCAACCGAGCACCGCGCGAGCTCGTGGACCACGTGGTCGTCGATGCGGAACTCGAGCCGGCGACTCTGGATCTCCTCCCAGTACCGGTCGCTCTCCTCGCTCAGCGTCGCGTCCTCGCGGGTCTTCATGCGGTGGAGGCTGGCGACGTGCTTGGCCAGCTCCTCCAGGGGTAGCTGCTCGAGCTGCTTGCGGAAAAAGACCTCGACAAATTCATCCACACGCAGCGCGATCTCGCCGGCCGCGTGGCTCGCGGACTGCACCGAGATGCTGAAGCCCAGCACGCCGTGGGTCTCGCGCACCATGCAGTACACCTCGTACCCGAGCTGCTGCATGGTGCGCAGCTCATGGAACAGCGGCTCGGCCATCACGTGCTGCAGCAGCTCGGCGTACGCGAGGTCCGCGAACTCGCCCGGCGCGCTCTTGCCGATCTGGTAGTACACCTCCACGATCGAGTTGGTCTCGCCATCGTGGTCGCTCACATCGCGCAGCAGGAGCCCGTTGGTCGTGAGCGGCAGCTCGGTCGTGTGCGGCCGCATCGGCGACAGCAGCGGCTTGAAGCCGACTGTCTCGTCCTCCGCCTCGGACGCGGCGCAGCGCGCGTGGTCCGCGATCGCGGTCTCCACCGCCGTAAGCAGCGCCACGGCGTCGGCCTGCGCGATGTTGCCGTGGACCATGGCGCGCACGGCCGCGTCGCACTGCCACAGCACGTGCTGCTTGAAGTGGCGCACGTCCGCCGCGCGCACATTCTCCAGCACGCGCAGCTTGTCCTCCACGGGGAACGCCGTGCGCTCGAGCAGCTGGAGCCGCAGGTACCGCGCCTTGACCGCCGGCTTGAGCGTGAGGTTGCGGTACTCCTTGGTGAGCTCGTCGCGTACGCGCGCGAACACGGCGTCGTCCACCTCGGTGTGGAGCAGCGCGCCAAGCACGGCGCCGATCAAGATCGGCAGTTTGTCGCTGAAGCCGCTGAACGTGGCCTCGATGTCGAGGTCGCGGATGCTCAGCTCGTACGAGTAGCTCGCGAGGTACGACTGGTACTGCACGTGCTGGAGCGCCTCATGGCAGAGCCGCAGGTAGATCTTGGCGTGGATATAGTTCTCCACCGAGCGTGTGATCGACGGCAGGCACAGTAGGAAGTTGGCGTTGGTCTTGGGGATCCGGAACTTGACGTCGCGCTTGTACCAGAGCTTGCTCATGGGCGTCGCGTGGACGAGCAGCGGCTCGCCGTCCGGGTCCAGCGGCGTGCCGTCGGCCTCGGCCTCGATCGGCAGCACGCTGAAGTCCTCGGGCATGAACGGGTTCGGCTCGGGCAGCGCGAGCGGCGGCGCGTCGTTGCTTGACGACGACGCCCACAGCTGCAGCGTGTCGGCCGCGATCGGCGCGGTCGCGTACGGCACGTCAAGCCAGCGCTCGCGGCGCCAGGTTGCGCCGCCGCCGGCCGAGGCCTCATCCTCAAATGAATGGGAGAGCAAGACCACGCGCGTGTTCTGCGGCGTCATGAAGCCCATGAGCTCGGCCGTGCGTCGCGCGTCGAACTCGCCCTGGAGCAGGTCGTACCGCAGCAGATCTTCGCGCGCGATGCGGTGGCGGTCCTGCAGCAGCTCGGCCATGCGCCGGCAGAGCGAGAGCGGGTGGGACTCCTCCTGGAACTGGAAGTTCATGCGGCTGGACGCGCGCAGCTCGTTGAAGATCCAGCCGCTCGATGCCACGCGCACCTCCAAGAACCGCACGACGTCGAACACGAGCGCGACAACCTGCTCCCAGTGCGAAAGCCCGAGCGCCGTGAGCGTCACGTTGACCTCGAAGAGGCTGCCGAACGAGCCGAATTCGTACGCGTCGTTCTCCGAGATGCCCACGGCGACCTCCGTGGCCCACATGCGGTCCCGCAGGATCGCGCTGAGCGAGCCGTCGGCCTCGTGGCCCATCGCGTGCGACAGAAACTCCCACGGCTTCTGCCGGTACTCGCCGAGCAGCGGCGGCATGGGCCAGTAGAGGTGCAGCGCGTGCATCCGGCGCACGGGCACGATCTTGACCAGCGTCGGCGCCTGGCCCGCGGCCACGCCGAACGGGATGGACGCTACAGGCGTCACGGTCCTGGGCGTCTTGACGGGCTGTGTGCAGGAGGTCGGCACGGCGTCGAACGACGCGCGCACCCAGCGCTCGAGGTCGTCCAGCGAGTCCTCGCCGTACACGCAGAGCTTCATGCGGTGCGCCGAGTAGTGCTGACTGTAGAACGCGATCATCTCGGCGCGCACGTCGCGGCCGCGCTGCTCAGGCTCGTGCTTGAGGCTGCGCATGTTGCCCCAGCCGAACGAGTCGTACGCGCTCCCCGGCGGCCCGCAGGTCTCGCACTGGACCTGCTGGAGCCGCACGTAGTCGTTCTGGCGCGCGCGGTTGAACTCGGACTCGATCGCGAGCAGCTCGCGGTCCATCGCGTCGGCCTTGAAGAGCGGTGCCACGAAAAACTGCGCAAACATGTCGAGCGCCTCCTGCAAATACGCCGGCGCGATCTCGAACAGGAAGCGCGTGCTTTCGCTCTCGGTCGTGCCGTTGCTGTAGCCGCCGTGCGCCGAGAGGAAGGCCTCGAACGCGTTCTCGTCCGGGTACTTGGCGCTGCCCATGAACAGCATGTGCTCGAGGTAGTGCGCGAGCCCGCGCAGGTCGCGCGGGTCGGCCATGCTGCCCACGGCCACCGAGAGGCACGCGGCCGCGAGCGGCGAACCTTTCTCGGTCGGCGCATCATGCCCATCGCCTTCCGCGTCTTCTTCATCACCGTTGTCGTCATCGTCGTCCGAGTCGCTCTCGGTGTCGTAGCCGCCCGAGCGGCTCACGAGCGAGCGCCGCGGCGCGGAGTACTCGCTGTTGCCATCACTGTCGTCGGCCTCTCCCTCCGGCTCGGGCTCGGCCTCGCTGTCACCATGGCGGTGGTGCGCGCGGCCGCGCTTGTCGCTGTGGATGAGCAGCGCCTCGAGCCCGTTCGCGAGCGTGAGCACGCGGTACTGCTTGGCGTCGTTGGGCGACTTGAAGCCATCGAGATCCATTCGAATAAGATCACGCGAATGGCTCAGCTCGACGGCGGCGGCTCGTGCGATCGCGGGTTCAGGCGTGTGTTGCTGCCTGCGCGACGCCGAATTGCGCTGTGTGTGAGCGTGGAGGGGCGCGTCAGTGAGGGCGAGAGCCGGCGGCTCGTCTTCGCCATGCGTGTCATCATCGCAGATCTTGTTCTTCCAGTTTCTTCCAGTTCTGAGTGGCTCTATTTCAGCCAATTACACTGCGTGGATTCCCAAAATATGATTTTTCTCGAGTCAAATCAGAATTTTGATACGTAAACAGAAAACCGGGATATGATGGAAGAAATAGATTAGGATAAACACACTTGGCTCACGGTCTCACTGCTCCATGGTGGCGAGGATGGCGCCGGCGGCGGCGGACGAGGCCTTGTACGTGGTCCAGATCGTGGTCTTGGCGGCCGAGAGCGCCGGCAGGCTGAACGTGCGCGCGACGGTCACGTAGGGCTTGGCGTACTCGCGCACGGTCTGGCCCAGCGGCGTGTTCCCGATGAACTCGAGCGGCTCGGCCACGCAGCGCACGTACAGGCGGTCGAGCAGGCTGCCGCGGTGCGCGACAAACACGGCGTTGCGGTGGAGCCGCACCGTCGCGCTGAAGCCCGACTTGGTCACGTACGCGCACAGCAGGTAGCTGCCGCTGATCTTCTTGACCGTGAGCTCGAGCTCCTCGAGCGGCGTGAGCAGGCACGACGGATACGCGCCAAAGCCCTCGAGCTTGACCACGTCGCCCACCACGGGCTCCATGCCGTGCGGCTCGTACTGCAGCACGACGCGCACCTCGCCCAGCATGAGCTCCTTTTCGGCCGCCTTGCTCTTCTTGGCGTCACCCGCGTGCGGCACGGCGCCGCTGAGCGTGAGCCACTTGTCCAGCACGTCCTCCTTGCCCTCGAGCAAAGGCGTGATGTCGATGTGGGCCGAGCCGATGACCGAGCCGTTGGTCATGCCCACGACCTCGGTCGCGCGGCCCGTGAGCGAGTCCTCGTTCATGACGTCGACCACGAGCTCGAGCCGCACGTCCGAGTGGTCGTCCAGCACGGGCGCCGAGCTGCCGCCGGCGCGCTTGGGGTCCGCGAGCAGCTTGTGGATCTTCATCTCGTGGAGCTCGCGGCGCCACGTCGGGTTGTCGTTGCCCTCGATCGTGGAGCTGCGCGCGGCGTGCTTGCCGAGCCGGAAGATCACGTACGGGTTGCACGTGCGCACCCAGAACATGGACGCAGCCGCGCGCAGGTTGCGCGCCTCGAGCAGCCGGATGCTCAGCGTGCCGGCCACGCCGTCCTGGTGGTGGAGGTGCTTCTCGAAGAGGAACGGCTGCAGGTGCACGCGGTCGCCCGGCGCCACGAGGCTCGCGTCCAGCGCGTGCGCCATGCTCGTCCCAATAAATGCGGTGAAGGCTCTGCTTGTGTGAGGGTTTGGCCCCCACGACGCCGCGTCCCAGAATGAAGGAGATAGAAAGAGCGCCCTTTTCACTTCCCGCGAGCAGCTCCGTTGGAGCTCTTCGAGTGTCGAAGTTGACGCATGAGTCGTCGATCCGGGGTACAAACCCATGTGTTACGAACCGATACTAATACTGCTGTTTCTTCTAAAAGCGGTCCACGTCAGTTCCTCCTAAAAGCGGGTTACGCTCGCTGACTGGGTCGGGGTACGCTTTCTGGCTGCCACCAATCAATCGCGGCTGTAGCTCACCACGCGTGAACTGTGAAGAGCTGCGAAACAGGAGCGAGACGCGAGTCCTGAAAAACGCTTCTCCGCGTCGCCGCCGTTCTCCGACTTGTACCAGCGCCACCAAGAACAGACAGACAGCCATGCCGCCGAAGCTCAAGGGCATCAACTCGAAGAAGGCGAGTGCGGACAACCCGCACCGCGCGGTGCCCAAGCGCCAGAAGGCGGCCAACATGCGCGACAAGGCGACCATCAACCGCCTCAACATGTACCGCAACAGCGGCGCGATCCGCAACAAGAAGGGCAAGGTCGTGGGCGGCACGCTCATGATGGGCAACAAGGCCGGCGGCAAAGAGATCTCGGGCGCGCAGGCGCGCATCCAGCCGGACCGCCGCTGGTTCGGCAACACGCGCGTGATCGGCCAGAAGGAGCTCGACAAGTTCCGCAACGAGATGTCGCTCAAGGCCGCGGACCCGTACTCGGTCGTGCTGCGCACGCGCAAGCTGCCCATGGGGCTGCTCCAGGACTCGGAGAAGGTCGCGCGCATGAAGCTGCTCGAGACCGAGAGCTACGAGGACGTGTTCAACGGCAAGCGCACCCGCAAGCGCGCCAAGATCGCCGCGAACGACTACGAGGCGCTCGTGAGCCGCGCGGCCGAGGGCGCCGAGACCTACGGCTCCAAGGTCGACCGCAACATCGTGGTCGAGCAGGACTTCAAGGTCGAGACCTCGCACGACGTCTTCAGCAAGGGCCAGTCCAAGCGCATCTGGGGCGAGCTCTACAAGGTGCTCGACTGCTCGGACGTGGTGATCCAGGTGCTCGACGCGCGCAACGTCCCGGGCACGCGCTGCCAGCACGTGGAGAACCACATCAAGAAGAACGCGGCGCACAAGCACCTGATCTTCGTCATTAACAAGTGCGACCTCGTGCCCAACTGGGTCACCAAGAAGTGGGTCCAGAAGCTCAGCGAGACCACGCCGACCATCGCGTTCCACGCGTCGCTCAACAGCCCGTTCGGCAAGGGCGCGCTGATCAACCTGCTGCGCCAGTTCGCCAAGCTCCACCAGGACAAGAAGCAGATCTCGGTCGGGCTCATCGGCTACCCGAACGTCGGCAAGAGCTCGGTCATCAACGCGCTCCGCAAGAAGAAGGTGTGCAAGGTCGCGCCCATCCCCGGTGAGACCAAGGTCTGGCAGTACATCACGCTCATGCGCCGCATCTTCCTCATCGACTGCCCTGGCATCGTGTACGACCAGGGCGACGACGAGGCCGAGACCGTGCTCAAGGGCGTCGTGCGCGCCGAGCGCCTGCCGCAGCCCACGGACTTTGTGTCGGCCATCCTCGCGCGCGTCAAGAAGGAGTACATCACCAAGGTCTACGGCATCGAGGACTGGAAGAACGACGAGGACTTCCTCGAGCAGCTCGCGATCAAGTGCGGCAAGCTGCTGCCCAAGGGCGAGCCCGACTTCAACAACGTGGCCGTGCAGATGATCAACGACTACCAACGCGGCAAGTTGCCGTGGTTCGTGGCGCCGCCCATGAAGGCCGAGGAGCTCGCGGCCCTCGAGGGCAACGACGTGCCGCTGAACGAGGCTGAGGAGGAGGCCGTGGAGGAGGAGATCGACGAGGCCGAGGAGGCCGAGGAGGCCGAGGACAACGAGGACGCCGAGGCCAACGACGACCAGGAGGAAGAGGAGATCGACGAGGAGGACGAGGAATAGACGATATCGACTCGGCGGGCCGTACAAGCCCCCCCCTTGTCGAGTTTTGTGCGTAGAGACGACACCTGCAAAATTTATATAGTAAGCAACCGCCATGTCGTTTGGAGGATTCTTGGAAAGTTGGGTCCTGGAGCCGTTCAGTGCGCGCGACGCTTCGCTTCCCACTTGAGCAACAAAACCCTGCACATTTGTGGCTGTGGAACATGACAGTCAGCCCTGTGGCGTCTCCATTGCCGTCGACGCCGTCGTCTCCACGTATCTCGCCGATCACGCGCCTGCGCAATGCACGCCACGTACACGAGCAGCTCCAGGAGCGCAAATGGACAGGCCCAGGGAGCAGCAGCCGCAGTGTCGGGAGTGTGGACCACGAGTCGCCGGCGGTCGGAAGCGCTGCCCAACGTCGTCAACGTCAAGTGGGCAGCACCTCGCATCCCATTCGTCAGGAGCACCAGCGTGTGCCAGCGGCAAACGTCGATGCGTTGGCGAAAGACCTTCAGCGAATGTGGCGCGAGCGACAGGAGAAGAGGGACCTGGGAAACGATACATTAGCCAGGCGAATCGCGAAGATTGGAGCCCAGGAGAAGGATGCGCTGGTTATGCATTTCCTGCAACAAACGGCCTTCCTCCAGGCGCAGCGAGACGACGTGGTCGCCATGGGCGAGAAGCTCACCACGCAACTCGTGCAGCAGCAGCATGAACTGCGTGTGCAGTTCAAGACCCAAACGACACAGCTCCACGAGCAGCTCCAGCAGGCGCTACACCACCACCCTGAGGTGGCTCGTCTCGAAGATCAGATCACGCAACTCCAAGAGGCCAATCGCGAGAGCGAGCAGAAGTTGCTGTTCGCCGTTCAGAAGCTCCACCGCAGTCGTCAGAGCGAACGCGAACTGCGTCTTGAGCACGAAAGCGACCCGCTGCTGTGGGATTTGTAAGTACATAGAATGCTCAAGAAGCAAAAAATGAAACATGCATTGCGACAGAGGATGGCCACATTTACCGTTGAAGTTGTGTGTGTCACCTGGATCGCATTCCATTCGTTTAAGACTGCACCTTGGAGTCAGCAGAGAGGGCAGGGGGCCGGTAGCAATCCGGAAGATACTTGAGCTGGAAAGAGTTGAATGCAAACTTGTCCTTTCCTGTGTTCGCGAGCACATTGACGCGCCGCACGCCACGTTCACGCATGGCGTTACAAAGATGCACACCCTGCTTGACATGGAACTTGTCCACAAGCAGTCGGGAGCACTCCAGTGTGACCGACATGCCCGTTCGATCTTTGCCGCTCTTGCAGCACGTGGTACGACCAGCACCGAGTCGACGACACAGATCACTCGACTCGATCAAGATGTTGACGTTCTTCTTCTGCACGCTTGACTTGCGCGATTGATTCAGCTTCTCGGCGAGAATCTTGATCTCAACCTCAAGGTCGGGAAGGTCCTTGATACGAGCAAGATTGGGCGGTTGCATTACCAAAACATGCGTCTTGTAGACTTGGAAGTAGCGAACCAACCGCGTAGAGCTCTCGAGGTTGATCTCGTCCTGCAAACTCGTGTCGAGGACGTGATTTGCGACTGACTGCATTTCGTTGATGCCTTGCGTGAACATAAGTGCATGCACTTTCAGTGCTTGGCCCTGGCGAAGGACATCAGGAAGGGTCTCGAACACATCGCTGGGCAGCGCAAAAGTTGCTACAACGTTGCTTCCATTCTCAGAGCTTGTGATGCCGACACACTTGGCGCACTTGAGCTTCGGGTTCACCTCGAGCGATTGAACGACCTGCAGACTGACTGTCGAGTTGAGCCACTGCACTCCTTCACACATATCTTCAATCATACCCTTCTCGTTCTTGATCGTGCTAAGCAGAGACTCCATGTTGATGAGGAATCCGGTTTGGCACATCAGCTGCAGCCGCTCTTGGTGACGAGCCGATTGGTTGGCAGCAAGACCGATCACAGTGAGGAATGAAGCCGACGCAATCGAAAGCACTTGGCATCGGACAATATCTTGACGCTGCTCGATACGTTCAAGAAGCTGGACATTGTCCTTGTCCTTCGACTGCACCAGTGTTTGTTGAAGTCTCCGTAAGCCTCCATCTTTGAAACCCAGGCAATGAGCAGCAGGGCAGCCGTGCGTAACAACTGCGTAGACGAGCTCGTCACCGGAGGCTCCGACAGGCTTTTCTCGCGTCCCTTGATCTTTGAATGTAGTTTGGGGGGCGGACAAAGCAACACGACGAGCTCGTACAACGTGGCAGTTCAGGTTGGTAGGCATGAACTCGGTGCGCTTGTCCTTCTTTTGGGTGCTTCGCTTCAAGCAACCAGTAATACCAGGCTCCAAACCATTCTCCAACATGGCGAGCAACTTCTCATAGTAGTCTTCACACTCGTCATAGGAGTCGTACAGCTTCCGGTAGTGATCGACTCGGTTCTCGGCATCGCGAATCATTTCGATGTGCAGGTTGATAATATCGGACGACTCCGTTCGACTGTTTGGTGACGAGGGTATCTGCTCGTACTTCCTCTCGATGTCGTTGATGAGCAGCTTGGCGTCGTGCATACGGCGCTGATTTCGTTGTTGCACGAGGTTCATGTACTTGGCAGCCACGGAAATCGAGCAATAGGAGGCCGACAGTTCCTCTGAGATGAAAACCTGTGATGCGTCTGACGAGTCGCTGTCTCCACGGACCATACCACCGTAGGCTCGAGAGGACGGCTGGCCTTTTCGGTTGAGAGGAGCAGTCGCCGGTGGAGGTGCGGGGGGAGGCGCAATGACTTCGAAAGAGGAGCGGTTTCCGGATACAGGCTTGTCGTTCGCCAGTGGAGACGGAGCGAACATATCCGCAGAAGTCTCCACACGCAAGTCGAACGGCACAATGTCGGCGATGAAGTGGCGCTTTGCGTACGTATAAGAATGACCGAGGTTGAGACTCTCGTTCGGTCTGATGCGGTCAAGAACAAGAAAATAAGTCTGCTTGGACGGAGATAGCTTGGACCGCAAGCACTCGAGCACGAGCGTCGATTCACCGGAGAACAACAAATCAACGTGCGGGATACGAACAAAGCCGAGCGATTGCTGGTTTGCCAAGGAGTCGCTACCCAGGTTCACGACTGAGTAGATATCAAACTGGAGCATGAGGTTGCGCCCACCACTGATAGGAACAGGCAACAGTGCGCTGAAGTCTCGGGCATAGAAGTCGCCCCCGCACGCCCGAAGCGACAGTGCGCCTTGCACTTCAGTGCGACCAAGTTCCTTGGTCTCGCCTCGGCTTTCAAGCATGATAGCTGACAGGACGACGACCATGTGACTGATGTCCTGCGCACCGCGACATCCGATTGAAACAGACAACTCAATGCTTGGGGCTGGTCGGAAGCTGGGAAGACTCAAATTCCGGGCGCGAGTGGCCGAGCTTGATGAGAGATCTCCACTTCCCGTAGCAGCAGCAAGACTGTTGCGAAGGTTTTTGTTGGAGTTCGGGTGATCTCCGCTCCCAGGCATCCGGGGAGCCAACAGACCACAGTCATCGTGAAGCTTACGGGCTTCCGCGTACGCGCTTGACCGGGTCGAGAGTACACTTCCGGCGCTGTAGGAACGAAATAACCGGCGAGGCTTCGGCACCGACAGTGACCCACTACCGGTAGACTTTGATGCGGACAGTAGCTTGCGGGCTGAATCGTTGGCTGAGTCAATGCTCTTGAGACGACCACTACGAACGATACGCTCCCGCTCTTCGTCGTCCATAAAATCGGATTCACGCTTATGAGCGGCCTCGTCGGCGGCAGCCTGAATCACGCGCGAGTCAGTCGAGTGGCGCTTGATCTTCGCAGCGGCTGCACTATCGGCGGGTTGAATTGCAGGCACAGTGGCGATCTCCACTGCTTCCAACGCCGTGGCTGATGGTTTCCCGTTCGCCGAGGCGGTGGTCGGCGACGTTTTGGTGGGCTGGTTGGTCTTCACTGCTGGCTGCTTGTTCTTCCCGGTCGGGGTATCTTCGTCCAGCGATTCCAGACCAAGGCCAGAAGGCCGTCCTCCCCTATCCGACGCGAGCTGTGAACCGTTTGCAGACAAACGCAACTGCATCAGCGACGCCCTCATCGACTCGCGCTCCGACGACCCGCGCGACGACTTGGATATGGCGGCGGCTTCGGCTTCCGCTGCACGCGTGGCCACGCACCGATCAATCAGCATCGCCCAGGTCTCGGCGGACTCGCGGCCGTCCTCTGCGACGAGCACAAGCTTCCGGTTGTTGTGCTCGACCGTAAACTTGCCCGGGAACGCCGTCTCCTTCGCACTGGGCGGCGTGACCTTGGTCTCACCGTCCACGACGATCTCGCCCAGCTTGACTAGGTTCTCCTGGGACGTGTAGTACGCGAGGATGTTGATGTCGCGGCGCAGGATAAAGTACCGGCGGCGCCAGGTCTTCCAGAACGAGCCTTGCTTGACGAGGTAGCCCGAGAAGATGATGTCGGCGTCCGAGAACTGCTCGACGTCGCGGCCGTTGACGTTGAGGCTCTTGCGGCGCTTGACGACCGCGGCGTCGCTGCGCGTGCCGTCGTTGCTCTGCTTGACCAGCGCGCGGTTCTTGAAGAGCCCGACCGTGCGCGACGCCTCCTGCGTGTGGTAGAACTGGTCCTGGAACCGGCCGCTCGCCGACACTGTGAGCTTGGGCTTGGACTCCTTCGCCGCGGGCTCCTTGGTGGCGGCGGCGCCGCCGCCGCGCGTCATCAGCGCCGCGATCTCCTCGAGCGGCAGCGGCTCGGCCTCTGAACCCACGGTGTAGCTCGTGCTCGTGCTGCTGAGGCGCCCGCTGAGCCGCGGCGGCGACGGCGGCGGCGACATGTCGGCGACGTACATCGGCCCCGTGTACAGCGGCGCCTTGCCGCCCGGGTTCATGACGTCTAACGGTCTTTCCTGTGACGCTAGAGAGAGATGCCGTCCCCTCGTGGGCTTGGTGTCGCTTGCTTGTTGGCTTGTTTCCCTTTTTTGTGTGGGGAAGAGGGGAGGAAACGAGGAGTGATGGGCATGTGGTCGGTCAAAACCTGATTTTTGCAACATGGGGACGGGCGATGGCTCCATCGCATACCATGCAGTTGCGCAATGAGGGTAATATGGATAGTGTGGTACACACTATTCTTGCTATCCCAGGCAACTGGTGCGTCCCGCCAAGGACCACGATTTCACTCCCGCCAAGGAAGAAAGATGTCGACCGACTCGCTGCTGTACCCGCACGTGCGCGTGATGCGCGGCGCCGACAGCGCGGCCGCGTACCTGCAGCTGGTGCAGCAGAGCAACCAGGCGCACTCGCTGCTCAAGAGCGGCGAGCTGGCCGAGAGCGAGCGGCTGTACCGGTCGATCCTGAGCAAGCAGGCGGACGCCGGCTTCGACGAGGTCTCGATCGCGCTCACCAAGAGCCACCTGGGCGAGACGCTGCGCCGCCTGGGCAAGCTGGACGAGGCCGAGACGCTGCTGGTGGAGGCGCTGGACGTGCGCGAGCGCCACGACCGCGACGCCGGCATCACGATCGCGCTCTCGGACAGCAACATCACGCGCGACGAGCTGGCCAAGGTGTACGAGGCCCAGGGCGACTGCGCGCGCGCGCTCGCGACCCGCACGGAGGGCCACCGCATCTGTGGCAACGGCGACTGCGAGGCGCTCGAGTACAAGGACCTCCAGGGCTGCAGCCGCTGCAAGAGCGTGTTCTACTGCGGCAAGGACTGCCAGAAGGCCGACTGGAAGAACCGCCACCGCGCGCTGTGCCAGCCCACCAAGTAAGCCGGCCGCGTAGCGTCGCGTCAAGAGCGAGCGAGACGACGGAAACAAAAGCAAGCGTGTATGTGTGCGTGTGAAGAGGAACAAGAATCGAAAGATCAGCAAGAGAAGAAGATGATGCGAATGAACCACATTTTTATTCGAGCGTTGACGGTTGGTAGGAGATTCCGCTGAGGATCCACTGTCGATAGATACATGCCCGAAGGCTTGCGGGGAATGCGTGCGACAGGACCACACACAGACACCCATAACGGCCCGGACAGGAAGGCGTCCGTGATCATGATTCCTCCGGCCAGCGGCCATGCGAGCAATCCACGTAACGGAATGATGGTGGTAACGACCATCGTCGCTCAATTTAGTACCCTGTGTAAGTGGATTCCACAAGAATCCAGGCATATGTACTAACTCAAAGTCGATTTGCTGTAGCCATTTTGGAGCAATCAACTCGGCTCAGGGGGAATCCCCGCCTCGGCGCCCCTGCTCAGCAGCGCGAGGGAACCTCCCGCGGCTCACACTCGCACTGGCTGTCTCACTCTTCAATTTGCTCGGTGCCTCCGCGATCGCCGATCTACGAAATCGATACTCCCCGGTCATCATCAACGATACCACCAAGAACAAGAATGCCGCTCCCGCTTCGCATCGCTATCGTCGGCGCCGGTCCCGCAGGGCTCACGCTCGCCAGCATCCTGCACCACAAGACTCAGCAGCTCAACCTCCGACCAGACCAGTTGCTGTGGCACGTCGCGTTGTACGAGGCCGACCACAGCATCACGGCACGTCGCCAGGGCGGTAGTCTCGACTTGGGGCGAACCACGGGGCTCGCGGCAATCGCGGCCGCCGGTCTCAGCGACCAGTTCCGCCGGTTTGCGCGCCCGGAAGACCAAGAGTTCAAGGCCATGTCGCCACTTGGTGACGT
Source organism: Pythium folliculosum (assembly GCA_023336295.1). Classification (NCBI taxonomy): domain Eukaryota; phylum Oomycota; class Peronosporomycetes; order Pythiales; family Pythiaceae; genus Pythium; species Pythium folliculosum. Next base: position 45,560 of record JAADWV010000008.1, read on the forward strand.
ACTTTTCCACCGCGATGAACCCGTGGACGCGACCAGCGACTTCTACAGTCCGGAGATCGACCGCGCGGACCTCAACCGCGTGCTCCTCGAGTCACTGCCGACGGACATGATCCACTGGGACCACAAGCTCCTGGACGCTCGCGCAAGTACCGACGGTGCTTACGAGCTGCGGTTTGCCAACGATAAGACGGTGCTGGCCGACCTTGTGGTCGGTGCTGACGGCGCGTGGTCGCGGATCCGACCGCCGGTGACAAACGAGCGGCCCGTCTACACTGGCGTCACGTTCTTGGACTGCACACTCCAGAACTTTGACGCGCGCTTCCCGGAGCTCGTGGATCTCGTGGGCCACGGCTCGTTGTACGCGTTTGGCGGCGGCAACGTGCTTGTCGCGCAGCGCAACGGCTACGGCGTGCTGCGTGTGTACCTGGGCTTTGAGACGTCGGAGAGCTGGGCGAAGGACTCGGACGTCGTCCAGGCCGCCACCGACCGCGAGCGCGCCCAGATCCTGATTGAAACGCGCTACGCCGACTGGCACGAGCGATTCAAGCAGCTCATCGCCGCGGCTGGAGCGACAAGTGGCCCTCCCGCCATGGTCGCGCGGACGCTCCACGCACTGCCGCTGGGCCACACGTGGACGCACCGCCCGGGCGTCACGCTGATCGGCGATGCCGCGCACTTGATGTCGCCGTGCGCCGGTGAGGGCGTCAACATGGCGATGCTGGACGCGCTGCAGTTGGCGGAAACGATCGCCAATGCGCTCACAAACGGCGATGGTCAACGAAGTGATGGCGATCTCGCGGCGGCGTTGGCGCGCGTCGCAGAGTTTGATCGCGAGATGTTCAAGCGCGTCGCCGAGCCGATGCAGCGCTCGGCCGACAACCTGGCGCTGTTCGTGACCCCGGAGCCGCTCACGCTCGAGCGATTCGTCCGGCGCTTCGCGAAACAAGTAGACCTCTCGTCGCTCGAGGCGTGATCACTCGCGCGGGTGATGGTTACAGCGCCACGTCCCACAGACGAACAAAGGTCTCCTCTCCCAACTGCCTGAGAAACACACCGAATTCCTCTCTTTCTTCCGGGCTTGTGTCTTGCTTTTCATTCGTCTTTTGTCGAGACAGAGCCATGGCGCCGCTACGTATTGCGGTGGTCGGCGCAGGGCCCGCGGGGCTCACGTTCGCGAACGTTCTCCAGCGCAAAGCCACCGAGTGGCAGAGCCAAGCAGCTGGCCGAGACGGAAAAGAAAGCAGCTCGGTGCCGTGGGAAGTCACATTGTACGAAGCTGAGCGCGGTCCGGACGCGCGCCGCGTCGGTGGGTCGCTGGATCTCGGGCGCAAGACGGGGCTCGCGGCGCTCGAGGCCGCCAGTCTGTTCAACCGCTTCCACGACTTTGCGCGCCCGGAGGGCCAGGAGATCCGGCTCGTGAACCACCACGGCGACACGCTTTTCCACTACGCGGGCGACGCGACGCCCGACGACGACCGCTACAGTCCCGAGATCGACCGCGCCGACCTGAACCACATCCTAGTCGAGTCGCTCCCGAAAGGCGCGATCCAGTGGGACCGCAAACTGGAGCGCGTCCACGCCGTCCAGAGCAGCAGCGACGGCCAGGAGTACGAGCTCGTGTTTACGGACGGATCCACGGCACGCGCGGACATGGTGGTCGGTGCTGACGGCTCGTGGTCGCGCGTGCGTGCGTTGGTCACGGACCAAACACCTGTGTACCCGGACGCCGGCGCGACGTTCCTGGACATCAAGGTGCGTGCGTTCAACGAACGCTTCCCGGAGCTCGTCGACGTAGTAGGCAACGGCACGCTCTACAGCTTTGGCGGCGGCAACATGTTGGTGGTGCAGCGCAACCGTCGCGACGTCGTCCACGTGTACCTGGGACTTCACGCGCCACCCGACTGGCGCCAACACGAGCTTGTTCGCGACGCGACCAGCGACCGCGAGCGCGTTGCGATCCTCGCCAAGACTCTGTTTGCCGACTGGGGAGAGCAGCTTCGCGCGCTGGCGACGGCCGCGGTCGAGAGTGTGGGCTTGGACGACGACGCGCAGAAGACGGGCGAGGCGACGCTGCTTTCGTGGCCGCTGTACGCGATGCCTGTGGGCGTCCACTGGCAGCACCGCGAGGGCGTGACGCTGATTGGCGATGCCGCGCATCTCATGTCACCGTGCGCCGGCGAAGGCGTGAACACGGCCATGATCGACGCGATGGAGTTAACACTGGAGCTCGCGCGTCCGTTGGAAGAAGGCGAGTGGTTTTCCGAGGACCTCGAAAGCTACCGCACAGCAGCGATGCGCGCAATCGCGGCGTATGAACGCGGGATGTTCAAGCGGGTCCAGGACCCGGCGAAGCGCTCGGCCGACAACCTCACGCTCTTCTTTACCGCGCCGGAGATGACCATGGACCACATTGCGCAGATGTTTGGTGAGCTGTGCACCACGGCGCCGCCCGGGTGCGCGTAAAAGCCCAAGAGCGTTGCAGACGGATGCAGAATGTAGCCATGATACCAACTCACATGGCTACACTTTGTACCAAATCTAATCAAGACTCCAAAACGATCATAAAAATAGGTTATGACTTCCTGTGTTTCCTCCTTGCATCCAAGCAAGTGCCTCCTGTGGCATCTCTTGTGGACCTGAGCGTGTGGCCGTGGGCCGTGTTGTAGCTTGGGCTGACCGCCATGTCGCGGCGAAGCCAACATGCCGTCGCGGACGCCGACTCCGTGGGCGAGGCGGTCGCGGAGATCAAGCAGTCGTCGTCCCAGAAAGAGGCCATCACGGCGCAGATGATCGGCATCATCTCGTCGCGGCTCGGCGCGCTGCAGACGCTTGCGAACAACCGCAAGCTAGGGCTTGAAAGCGACCTCAAGGTCAACGCCGACTACTGCTCCAAGATGGTACCAGGGCTCCAGGACCCTTACGAGAGTCGCGCCGGCGCCAACAACCGCGCAAAAACCGCCTCGTCCACGACGCTACCGAGCAACCAGGCCATGATGGAGCGGCTCTTTGGCCCGGACGAGAAGAGTCGCCTACGCACGGTAGGTATTCCTCTCGCCAATCCCCTCACGGTGTGTCCTGACTCTCGGTGTCTTTGTGCGAGTAGCAAGTGCTCAAGAAGAACAAGGCCGAGCTCCAGAAGAGTGAGAACCGGCGCAACACGCGGGTCCACTTGGAGAAGCAACTGCAGGCAAGCATCGAAGGCCACATCACGCGCACCGTGGACAACTACGTGTACGGGTTATCGAGCGCCGACGGCACCGAAAGCACCACGAGCTCCTCAGTACAGCAGTCCACCGCCAACATCCAGGTGAACGCCAAGCTGCTGCTGCTCCACACATGTGAGCGCATGCGCGTTACGCACGGCAAGAAAAACTTCAAGCGGTTCCTGCTCTCGGATCTGTCCTGCGCACTCTTCGAGGACATCTTCTGGCTCGTCTTCTGCCACTTTTTCCAGCGCGTATGTGGCTCCTCGTTTGAGTCAATAGATTCCCCGGAGTCTGACAAAGGAATGTGTTCTCTTTATCTTTCTGTGTGTATAGAACTCGGCGGCGCAGCAGCAGTCTCTCGTGGACGCCGTGAGCGCGCGGTACGTCAAGATTCTCTCGGCACAGCGCACGAGCAACAGCGACTACCTCTTTCGCGTCTATCCGTACGCCGTGGCCAGCGGCGTGTGCTGGGGCTTCCATTACCTCTTTCCCGGATCGCGCCACCTCTATTCAACGGCGCTCAAGAACGACATCTTCCTGTTTGTCGGGCAGCTGCTGCTCGGGCTGCGGCTCTGCCCCGTGTCCGTGCGCAACATGCGCCGCCAGTACTTTCCCGAAGAGATGCTCGACGAGGCCGCCGGGCTCAAATACCAGGCCCAGCAGACCACAGCTGCCGCGCCCTCGACGACGACGAGTGACGCGACGACATCGAGCGTCATGCCCGACCTCTCGTCGCTGCTGCCGCGACTAAAGACCTCCCAGTCAAACGCCTCGCTTCAGGGTAGCTTGGTGTCGCCGTCACCATCGCTGCTGCTCAAGAAAGCCGCAAGCGAGTCGTATCTGATCAAGCAGAGCAACGCCGAGAACACCATCACCAAGATCCTCACCCTGCCAGCGACGGGCCTGCAGTCCGCTGGCATTGATGAAGACGACGGCAGTGACATCGGAGACCGTGGATTTGGAGTTGGTAATGACCCCGACCGCCGTGACGCGCCCCGTGCGATGCGAACGCACCAACTGCGCACGTTCTTCAACGCGTCCCAGCTGAGCCCGCTGATGAAGGAGTATCTGGGCACCGAGAACAAGAACTTTAAGAAGCCGAGCTACTTGCTGCGCACGACGCCCTTCAAGGATTGCCCCATCGGCGGAGAGGACACATTCCACAAGTAGTACGTGGGCCCGCTCACGGATGGTTGCCTCGATGGAGCGGGAGACTGACAGACGTTGTGTCGTGTTCACTGTGTTTGGTGGTGGTGATGGTAGCTATTCGCCCAAGGGCCAAAAGAACTTCGCGGCCGACGCGCAGCGCGAGCAGGACAAGTGCCTCAAGGACCTCCAGCGCGTGCAGCACGACACGCGGCGCGAGCTCTCGGTGCTCCACGAGGTGCGAAACGGGGCTTTGTGGGTATAGAGTGTCCACAGACTGACGAATCTCGAATTGTCTTTATGAGACAGACCCGCGAGATCGTGCTGACGAGCGGGAAGAAGGCTCTGCAGGCGTACTGCACGCTGCTGCTGAGCAAGAAGACGAGCGAGGACGACGGAGATGACGCCAATGGAGGACCACCCGGCAGCAATCGGTAATAACGTTCGGGGTTTATTGCAATAAATGCCGTCTGCTCATCGTAGGATCAGAGAATGACCGCCGTGGAGCGCTCTTCTGCTGCGACCTGCGCTGGGTCCCGTGATGTGAGTCGGTGGCTCCAGTAGATCGCGACAGCAGAACTGACGAACGCGCCCGCCGACGCGAGCGTGAGATGCGCGCTCAGGCCCTGTCGCATGACGTGGCGGCTGGGGCGGATCATCATGATCCACGACAAATAAGCAGTCAGCGCACAGCTCGCCCCCACGACAGTGCAGCTCAGCGCGACGCGGAGCCGCAGCCGCACGTTTGGGTTGGTCAGCGCCAGCGCGTCGAGCATCGCGAGGCAGGCGACGAACCCCGCGAGCAGCGAGACGCCCGCGAGCCCACGCACGGCGGCGCCCTCGCCGCTGCAAATTGTGCCCAGCACGTGCGCCAGCGTCGGGTTCAGCGCCGCGCTCTCGCCGCGCCAGGCGCGCCGGGTCAGCGTACACGCGCACGCGTAGAACGCCACATCGCTGCCGTCCGCAGCCATCACCGGCGACTCGCGGCCGTACGAGAAGCATCGCTCGCTGGGCGTGGAAGCGGAGTTGAGGGTCGCATAGCAGATCTCGAACGCGCCGACACGGGTCTCCACTGTTTGCAGTTGTGCGGAGTTTGGTCTCACTTCGTCGAAGAACGGCGCGAGCTGTGTGGTCGTGAGGTGCGCCGTGGATACGAGCGCGATCGCGCCGAGCGCCGTGGCGGCGATCAGCAGCCCCGTGGCCGCGACGAGCAGGAACCGCGCGGCGCCCTCCAACGGCCGCGTCGTCGTCCTCGTTGTGCGCTTGTGGTCGTGCGATCGTCGCATCGTTTGAAGAATGATACAACGACGCTCTTGGGCAACGGCGCTCTCCCTGATCTTTGAAGCGAGTCGGGGATTCTCAGCCAACGACATAGAATTCTAGGCGATGGATGTGTGATATGAGATGATGATGTGCCGTCAGCCTTCCATTTTTTTTTTTCTAAAAGGATTTCTATCACATGATTCGTGTTTGAGGGAGAAATCCACCAGGCGGGTGTGGGTTGCACTCTCCGGATTGGGCTGAGATCTCTCGCGCGTCCCGCATTCAACCTACGTATGGGTACGTAATCCCGTGTCGACACCTACGCCGCCTGCGCGCCGCACGCTGTGCCCTCTGGCCGCCGCAGCTCTTGCTCCACAGTTTCCGCGCGCAAACGCGCCATCGCCACGACCGTGGCAAACACGAACACGCTCAACGCCACCGCGGTGAGCTGGGCGCTGAGCGCCAAGTGCAAGTCGAGCCCCGCCGCGAGCACGGTCGTCCAAGCGAGGTACGTGCCCAGCGCCAGCAGCGCGCTGAGCGTCGCGCCGGCGCACAAGATCGCGTGGAGCTTCTTTTCGTGGGATGGGATTGAGAGGAACGTGGTCGCCGCGGCGGCGCTCGGGAGAATCGACGTGAGACCAGCGAGGACTGGCAGCATGACCATGAGCAGCCCCGGAAACGCACAGACAGAGTTCAGCACGTTCACGAGCGCGGCCTCGAGCGCCTCGCCGGTTCGTAACGCACCGCACACTGACGGGAACGGCTGCGCTTCGCCGTGGAAGCGCGTGACCACGAGCGAGTCGGTGCGCAAGCCAAAGCGCTTTTCCGGCGACGCCCACTGCGGCGGCGCGACGATCGTCTGACAGATCTTGAGCGCGCCAACACGCGTGGTCACGCGCCAGTCCTGGCGCTTGAACACGTCAGCACCGCCGGCGTCCTGGACGAGCTGGTCGTCGAAGAACGGCGCGAGACGTGTGGTGGTGATGTATGAGGAGAGCAAGAACGCGGCGCAGTTGAGCGGGGCGCCAGCGAGCAGCAGCGAGACGACGAGCCGCGTCCGGCAGCGGTGGCGGCTGGCGACGCGGGCGAGATCGGCTTGGTCGGGGATGCAGAAGGGGCCATCGTATCGTGGGCTCGTGGGCGCCGACTCGCTTTTGGAAGTGGCGGAAACGAAGTGGGTCGTGACAAGAGGGGGCGGCCTTCCTCGCACGAGCGTTCCCTCGTCTCAGTCCCATGTGTCCAGCCATGAACCCACGAATCCATGGCTCCGTGGATCACACTCAAATGAGCTTGAGATCTCCGAATCAACGCACGGGGAGGGTCTCCTTTATTCATGGACAGAGGCAAAGAGCCATCTCACAACACCAGTGCGTCGTCCACTGATGGGTCGACGCTTCGTTTCTCCTGCGTGGGTTCTTCTTCTTCTTCTTCTTCGTCTTGTTCGTTCAATACCTGCGACGCAAATGCCCGTGGAGGAGACGGGAACCCGATTTCGAGCGCCGCCGACGCCGCGAGCGAGACACCAGCGAGTAGGAACACTGCGCCAGTGGCGTTTTCTCTCTCCAGCGCCGCCTCACCCTGGAGGAGCTTTGACAACCAAGTAGCGTATGTCGCGATCGCCGAGGCCCCGCTGAGCAGCGAGGCGACGACGCCCACGAGCCGGAGGATCGCGGGTCCTCGGTGAGGGACGCGATGGATGGACAGCATACACAGCGCGACTGCGCACAGCGCGGTGAAGGCCGAGGCGAGGGCGCTGCCGTGAAGATCTTCAGACCTCGACGGTATGGCATCGCCGCCATCACGCAGGCGCCGGCTCACGAGCTCGCCCAGCACGCCGTGCCAGTACATGTTGGTTGATAAGTCCTATTGTGCCGAGGAGGAGTCGTTCGCTACGGTGGCGAGTGCTTCTGAGGGAGCTCTGTGTGGGCTTGGTTTGCCTGTTTGCGCGTGTTGGGATACGAGGTGTGTACCACCGCAGTGTAGTTTGGTATCAAAGGAAGCGAGGGGGCGACAAGGCTTCTGGCCAGTGTCAAGCCCATCCTATTTCTACACTTGCGTCGGTGCGGCGACGGTTCAAGTGAACCGGCAATCGTGGATCGATCCAGTGAAGGTGGCGGAAAATAGCGATCGCGGAAACACGGTAAATGAATGGTGTTGGCTCGCACAAGTCGGTGGTACGGTGAGCCGCGCTAAACAAAGATGAGTCAAGGGATCTCAGTGTTGAGGGGAGGGGGCTACGAATGATAGGAAGTTCCTTAGGACGGCAGTGAGACGCACAATGACTGGAGTACGCAAACGATGGAGATACGACGGGATCAGCGGAGGATGCGCTTGTTCGCGAGGCTCGCACGGGGAAAGCCGTCCTCTTGGCCTGGGAGAGTTGGAGACTACGCGGCGTTGGCGAGTGGCAAACCGTCCGTCTCCGGTGCATCCTTTGCGTCCTTTGCGCCGTCTTCGGTCGATACCGGTGGCGGCGTAGTCGCAAAGATCTCGAGTCCCGACGATGATGCGAGCGCGGCGCCCCCAAGCAGGAACATGGAACCGGCCGTGAGCACGGCGCACTTGCCGTGCTCCATGGGGCCCCAGCTGAGCTTGGTGAGCCAGATCATGTAGGTCGTTAGCGCGAGCGCGCCGCTTAGCAGCGCAGCGACCACACACACGATGCGCAGCACCTTGCCCACGCGGCCCCGCGAGACGCAGCTGAGGAGCACAGCGAGCAGCGCCACACCGGCCGCGGCGATCGCGGCCATTTGCAGCACGATCGTCGCGTCGCCCAGGCCGCCGCACACCTCGCGAAGGAACTCGGCCTCGTGGCTGTCCCAGCTCATACCGACGCTTAAAAGCGCGTCCTTCGCGTGCGCAAACTCGCACGCCGTCATGTCCACGCCACTCGGGGTCGTGTACTTTGTGTGGTAGTCCACACAGTAGTTGTGGACCGTCGCGGGCGGCGTCGCGTTCGCGATGAAGAAGCACATCTCCGTGGCGCCCAGGCGCGTGGTCACGGAGCCGTTGACGCCCGGTTCGATCTTGCCGTTCACGTTGAATAACGTCGGGTACGCGGTCGTCTTGAGCCACGACGGCGTCACCAGCGAGAAGACGTTGGCGGCCAGCGCGGCCACCAGCAGCAGCGCCGAGATCACGGGCAGGAAAGGCGCCGCCGGGTGCCCCACGCGCTTGACCTGGTCGGCGCCGACGCGCGCGGCCGACGGCTTGGAGATGTCGACGTCGGTGAGCGCCATTCCGCGTGCTGCGAGAGAAGGAGTCGCGTTCTGCGTGGTGGGGCGTGGGTGTGGAGAGGGAGGAAGTGGAATGGCCGGTCGAGGAGATAGATCCCATCTCAGTTTTCTGGCGAGAGAAGCCACGGTCCCGAATGGGACAGACCAGATATGGGTACGGAATCCCGAATCCAAATTTGAAAGTCATTCTAGTGCGGTAGGTCACTATGGTGATGTGATCTCCTGACGTGTCCCTAGAACGAATCCCACCCAAAGACAGGAAAAAGGAACAATCATGATCGATCTGCGCGAGGCCGTGGGCGAGTTGGCGCGCATCGCGCCTCGTTTGAACGCGTTCGAGCCGAAGGACCCGACGTGGCAGCAGGTACGGGCGCTGTTTGCGGGCCGAACGGCGCCGAATTGGCCTCTGGAGGGATGAAGAAGAACTGACGCCACACCGTGGAACACATTTTGATTTATCCTGACGGATTGTAGGCCGAGGCGCGCGCGTTGGCGATCCGCGAGCAAGTGCGCGCGCTGCTGGCGACGCCCGAAGGCATCCAGAAGCTGCGCGAGAGCGACTCGCTCGAGACCATGCGCCGTCTCGTGCCGGAGGTACTGACGGGAGTTTTCATCGGAGAACACCGGCGAAGGATGGCACCACTCACTCGCGGATGCACTTCTTCTAGGCCGCACGCGACGAGATCGCGGAGCTGCACGTGGCCGACTTTGTGCTGGGCATGCTGTTCGTGCAGCCGTACCGCGCGTTTGAACACGCATACCGAGGATTCGGACCCGAGGTACTCCTATCTGTCGAGTTTGGGTTGGGTTTTGGTCGGCTGACGTGGTGGTTGTTCGTATTAGTATGGTAAAGAACTGTCGAAGGAGGCGCGCGAGAGCTCCAACAACATCAAGTCGTCGTATGTACGTGATGCTTGGGTCGTTTGTGTTGGCTTGCGCGGCTTGACGTGGTACTCACGCGTAAATGCGGTTCTTAGATCTACGGTGAGATCTTGTTCTTCCCGTTTGCCGAAGCGATTCGCTACGTCGCATCGGAACTCCCCGAGCACCCGATCTTCTACGACTTGGTAAGTGATTGGTCTCTATGTACGTATAAGGCGTGTGTCTGACGCTGTCGACTAATACTGGGCATGACGCTGCGTACAGGGCTCTGGAACCGGCAAGGCTGTGCTCGCTGCTGCACTGGTGCATCCGTTCGACCAGGCGATTGGCATCGAGGCGCTGCCGCCGCTGGTCGCTTGTGCCGACAAGCGACTCGCGAGTTTGCGCAAGAACCACAAGAACGCGCTCCAGACCGACGTGGAGTTTCTCTGCGCGGACCTGCTGGCGACCTCCTGGGAGAACGGAGACGTCGTGTTTTGCCACGGCACGTGCTTCAACGACACGTGAGTGATGCAAGTGTAGTTTATCGTGTCTCACTGCAAACCTGGCGGCTGACGACTTTGCATTGCGTGATGTAGTGAATGGAGCCAGATCTCGCTGGCCGCGGAGAAGCTCAAGCAGGGCGCGTTCTTCCTCTCCACGTCGCACGTGCTCCAGTCGGCGCTGTTTGAGGTTGTAAAAAGCTACAACTTTCGCATGAGCTGGGGCACGGCCACGCTCTACGTCCACGTACGTTTTTCATGATAAACGGAGTCAGACGCATCTACTTGTCTGCTAACGCCTTTTGCTGTGTGTGCTGTTCCAAATCCTCAGCGCCGCCGTCGCATCGGCCGCTGGGCCGCGCAGATGCTTCGAGGTGGCCGCGCCACGCGCACGGACCTGCTGGATCTTCAGAAGCAGCAGGAGCAGAAGACCAAACACGACGAAGTGCGCGAATAGACCTGAGGTTGCTGTTGTTCCATATTCTACACCAATTGTTTACGGCAAGTGCCATATTCAGGACATGATACCTTGGCTTGCTGTATCTTCGATGCTGTGCCTGTTTCTTCGGTCCTTGTGGGTCACTTCGATTTTTTCAGCCCGCACAGAGACGGGCCAAACGGCTCTTCCCTACTGGCCGATGATTGGTCGACTAAAAATTCTGAGTCCTGATTGATTGGTTCAAAGTTTATTCAAACGTATTTTATTGGCTAAAATAAATTTGGAGCATCATCGGAGCTCTTGGGCCGGTCAGCCCCATCTTCCCTCGGCCAAGTCCCGCGAGCCGCCGCCCGCCAGTTCGCTCGGCCTTTGGCCGTTGTGGGCCAGCACTGACTCACGGCCACTGCCGCTTCTTCCGCTTCCCGCACGCGTCAACCCGCCTCTCCACGCACTCGGACGCACTGACTGGCGCACTTGTTCCTTCCCGTCGCCACCTCTTCATCTCCATATACAGGCTTCTTCATGGCGCCGTCGCCCGCCGCTCCGCGTGCGTCCTACCAGAGCATCGCGGCGCTTTCGCCGTCCGCGGCGTCGCGCCGCACGCACCTGCCGCGCTGGTTCCTCGCCTCGGCCATCGGCAGCGTCGTCGTGACGCTCGTCTGGATGGTTGGGCTCGTGGTGCTGCAGCACTCGCCGCGGGTCGCCGCGCGACTCGCGCTCGACGGCCACAGCAGCCTCTTCCTCTACGCCGGCGTGCTCAACTCGCTGCTCGGCAGCTTTCTCTCAGCCAGCGGCTACTGCTGCCAGAAGTTCGCGCACACGCGCGTGCAGCGCGACTCGGCGCTAGGTACGGTCTCGCAGCAGCCGCTGTTCGTGTTCGGGCTCTTCCTGCTCGCTGTCGGCACGATCTCGGCCGTGCTCAACCTCGGCATCCTGGGCCAGGCCGTGCAGGCGCCGTTCGCGGCGCTTACGCTCATCTACAGCGCGCTGCTCGGCCACTTTGTGCTCCGCGAGACGTTCGCGCTCTTTGACTTTTTCTCGAGCGTGCTCATCGTCACCGGCGTCGCGGTCGACGTGTTCGCCGCGCAGCTCGCGCAGGTGCCACAGCAGTCGTTCACGATGGCGTCGCTGGGCGCGCTGCTCTTCCGGCGGTCAATCTTCCCCATCGGCTACACGGTGCTCGCGCTCTCGTACATCGCACTGCTGCTCCGCGCCGTGAGCCGCCAGAACCTTCACCACCGCGCGATCGGGCTGCTCGCGTTCAGCTCGTCGGCGGGCATCATGGCCGGCTTCACGAGCCTCGCGACCAAGTCGGCGGTGGAGGTCGTCAAGTCGGCGCTGCGCAACCACCACATGTACGAGATCGTGAACCCGTTCTTCCTGCTCATTATCGCCGGCATCCCCTGCGCGCTCGTGCCGCAGCTTTTCTTCCTCAACAAGGGGCTCGAGTACTTTGGCACGCTCAAGTTCATCCCGCTGTACCAGGCGTTCATCATCCTCGGCAACATGGTCTGCGGCATGATCTTCTACAACGAGATGGCCAGCTACACGCTGCTCGCGCTCGTCACGTTTCTTGGTGGTGTCGCAATCACATTGTCTGGTGTGTGCCTGCTACTCGCCAAGGTGGACGCCGGCAACGGTTCGGTGGCGCGCGTCGGCTCGCTTGCAGAGCAGCAGTCGCTGCTGCCAGTGACGGCGACGCCAACGGACGACCCCGCGCGCGCGTTCACTACGCAGTTCACGTTCGAGGAGATGGAGTTTGCGAGCGAGAACGTCGAGACCATCACCGACTTTGAAGCGTGCAAGGCTCGCATCGTGAAGCTGCTTCAGTCGGCCGAGAAATCCATCTACTACTCGACGTTCTTGTGCGACTTCACGCAAGAACTCGCGCGCTCGAGAGAGGAGGTCGATGAGCAAGGCGAGGCCGTGACGTTCCTGTCGTGTCTCCAGGACGCGGCGGCGCGCGGCGTGCAGATCTTCATCTTGTACAACCCGGTCGTGGACTACGGCACACAGTCGGTTGAGCACCTGAAGTCGCAGCTGCCGGCGGGTGTCACGCTCGCTTGCAGCGTGAGTGATCTGGGGCCCAGTGTGTTTACGCAGTACCTCTCCAACAACTCCAAGTACGCGTTCCATCATCAGAAGTACCTCTGCATCGATGAAGCCACGGTCATGGTTACGGGCTGCGACATCAACTCGGAGCGAGCGGGCTGGCTGCGCCTCAACGCACTCGGGTACTTCTGGCACGAGCTCAGCGTCGTCGTGCCGTGCACCCCGAAGATGTTCCAGTGGATCCGCGCGAACCACGCACCGACTGAGAAGAAGCGTCACTTCGATCAGTTCGTCGACACGCCGCCGTTCCCGCTCGTCGCCGCTGGCTGGCGTGAAGAGAACGCGATGGTGAATATGATTCTGAATGCCAAGCGGACGGTCCACCTCGAGAACCAGATCTTGATCTCCGGTGGAAGCCTGCAGCACAACCGCATCTGCGACGCGATCGTCGATCGCGTCAGTCGCGCGGTGCGCGACTCGGAGAGCTTCCACGTGTTGTTGCTCACGAACGAGGCCCAACAAGACGAGCCGTCGCAGCTCACTCGCTTGTACTGCACCATCTCGATCCAGTGGTCGCTGGAGCAGTTGGAGAACTCGGCGATCGAGCGCGGGCTCACGCGCGAGCAGCTGTACCAGTATGTCATCGTTGGGCGGCTCGAATGCGACGGCGTACTCGTCAAAGTCCACTCGAACATCCTCATAGTCGACGGCTGGTACGCGCTTCGATCGTCTTCGAACTTGGCAGACCGCAGCTTGAGCGCGAGACCCACGGACACGGAACTCGGGCTTCTGGTTTCCGGACCCCAGGTGGCGAAGCTGCAGCAGACGCTGTTGAACATGTACCTCCGTACAATCGAGCGGACGTCCTTGTCGCTCGACCGCGTCTTTGACGTTGTTCTCCGTCTGCGCGACAGCAAGTGCTGCATCGTTCCATTGCAGAAGAGAGGGTGGAACCCGGTGGTCACGTGGTTCTTGATGAACCTCTTCGTGTACGGGAGTGAGGGAGCCACGGGCGGCCGCGTCAAAGTCACCTACAAGACAACAAGCTCCACGATCCCGGACTCTTCGTCGAAGATTGATGTTAGCACTCCTCCCGTGAATGTTCCTCCGGCAATCGCAGCAAGTTAGTGGCCCAAGCCAGCAAGACTGTGGGCTTGTGTGCTGAATGTGTGTACATTCAGACCTTGCGGGATACCATGCTGTTGAATGCTCACGTAAATGTTATTGGTTCTTCTTGGATGGCCTGCGTTAGAACTAGCACAAATCTTTCGCGGGCTGCAATACAACGCAGCGGTATGCCGCTAATATCCGACGTTATTGACGAGTGCTTGGTACGACTCATCTTCATCAACTCCTGACGCGGGCTTCGCTGAACTGCCCTCCACGCGCCTGCAATTGATCCGATTACGTCAGTGGACGAAGCGTCTACGCAAGCAACTAACCACGTACTGTTTCTTTTGCGGGGGCTCCATATCAAGTAGCTCGAGCACCTCATTTCTTGCAACTCTAGCATCGGCAACCTGTTGTTCATATACTTGCTGTTAGCTTGCCCGATGCATTCAGTGCACCAGTTGATGTCACGCATACCGATCCGTCCCACGCAGTCCCACTCAGAATGTCCACGACGGCATCATACTGCAACCATCAAATATCGCACATGTGAGTCGTCACGCCACTAAGCGACTTCACCGTATCACGCACCTTCGATTCGTCGATCACTTCCTCGTGTACAAGGAGACGTGTGTAGAGTTTCTCCGCCGTAAGCTTGCGCACCTTCGGGAATCGATGGGCGAGGAACAGGATGAGAGCTTTCAAAACTTTGGTTTCTGTCTCTCGCTCGCTCGGGATCAGTCCTGTGAGCACATTTACACCTGCCGAAAGTTTTGGAATAGCGCTCGTCTTGCCAATTTCGTCTTTCAATGCAGCGTACAAGCGCTCGCCAAACTCCGTCACTTTCGAGTCCTCGTCACGCTTCTCGAACAGGAATGCCAGCAACCCTTCTTCGAGTAACATCGCGAGCGTCTTCATGAGAGGAATAGTAACACGATCGTCTTGTGAATGGCGAGAGAGCAGTGTCACCAAGTAAAACGAAAATCGAGAGAGCAGTCCGAAGTTCTTGGCTGTGACGTGGCCGCGGATCCAGTCGAAGAGGGCCGTTTTCGATGCTTTCACAACACTCTCCGTCAGGCCGCCCACGCTCACAATAAGACCAGAAGCAGCAGCTTCCAGGTATTCGGGAAAGTCCATTAGTCCCACGACGAGTGGAAACGTATCGTGGGCCATCGACCAGTTGATTGCAAGAGAAGCAGGGAAGATTTGCTTCTCGAGTTGGAATCGATCAGGTATTCCGTCAACGCGAGGGCTCTGCGAATGGAGTAAGCGGAATAAAATGGTGCCGGCAATGACGCGAATGTTATCGAGCTTCTCCGCGAGTTGCTTCACAAGAGCGCATACCTACAGACAATGATTCGCGTCAGTTTGTTGCCACGGCACACATCTTTAGCAGTTTCAAGAACGATCTACATACCACCTCGCCCGTCATGGTTGGTGGGATGCATCGCGCAAACGGCAGTCGACTCGTTGAAGTCCAGCTTGCGGGCTTGATGCGTTCTCCTAAGCCAGGGAGATCAAAACGAGTTGATTCAACCGGCTCGCTGCTTGTGATTTTTAGCTGATTCAGGCGAATGAGACCGACGCCCTTGGAGGAGAAGTAGTAGTATCCCAGTGCTGGCTTCTCAAAAGCGACATGGCATAAGATACTGGTGTCGTCATCAGCAATTGGCGATGCAGCAGGATCGGTTGCCGCTAAGCTGGTGTTGCCGCCTAATGCACGGCAAATAACACCCGGACCGTAAGCTGTCGCCACCTTTGTCCCAACAAGTCGTCTCTCCAGAGCACTGAGCTTGAAAGGGTGGTCTAAGAGGAGCCGCTCGAGCCCAATCATAGCTTCCTTTCGCACCCACGAGCCGACATCACCACGTTCATCCACGCCATAGTCGTTGTGGATGCACCTTACAAGCGTCCGTACCACTTCCTCTGCGAGTGCCTCATCGTCCAGAATCAACGGGTTGACCCCGCTTGTGCGAGAACAGATATCCACAAGTGCCTGGATCGCAGCGACACGGCTTTCTGCGTCTTGTTCATCTTCAGTGTGGGCGGTGATATCGGCCGCTCGAAGCAGCACATAGACGGACTCCCTAAGCGTTGGCTGCAAAAGTTGCGTGGCTGCGACTCCGATCGCGCGAGAATAACCGCGTCGGATAGCCACGTTCGGGTTCAGTACTACGGTACCGCTCTTGTCAGCGGCTTTCACCATGATGCCGCTATTCACGAACCGCGGAATGATAGCTTCAAGCAACTGCCGTACAGCAGGCGTACCCTTCACAAACATTTTCGGACAGTACTGAGCGGTGAACGAAGCGAACGCGTCGATAGCAGCAGTCCGCACAGTTTCGACGGGGTGGACCAGGCACTCTTCAAGAATAGCGAGGTACTTCTTGACGTTCACGAAGCTTTGGCTGAATCCTGCCACGGAGCAAACTTGAATAAGCTGGCAAACGGCAACTCGGATGGTCTCACCCCCGCGACCACGGAAAAGGCGACGTGACTCGACCTCAAGTGGCAGTGCCTTGAGTTTTGCCTGAAGATCACCATCGATGAACGTCGGGGCCAGCACCAAAGCATGAAGAACTTCACCAATGGCGAGCGTGGCACCGTGACGCGCGATGACTTCGACCTCAGCTGATAGCGCAATACGGTGAAGCTGCGGCAAAAGGTAGGTCATCGCATGTGAACCGTCCAACGCTGCGATTTTGCCCATTGCTTGCGAAGCGAGTACCCTGATGGAAGAGTCCCAGTGCACGATTTTCCTTGTGAGGAGATGCTCTAGCAGCGCATATCGATACTCGGGATACTTGCCGATGAATACGCTGACATCCAGGAATGCATGGCGCAGGTTGGCGACACTAAAGTAGTCAGCCTTGGTGAGCAAATCGATGCCATGTGGGAAGTTGGTCCGGCCTTGGCGACCCACGTTCTCTTGAAACGCGGCAGAAGCGGCCCGTCGACAGTTGAGCTCTCGGTCAAACACACAGTTGATGAGCATCGCTGGCGCAAGCGTCTTCTCCAAGTGAGGCAGAAGCAACAGTGGCTCATATGCGCGGGCAAACGACCAACACGAATAGCACGCTGCATCTCGCACGTGCGCACCGATGCTGTGGGCGCCGCGGCGAATGTCGTACTGGAGAGCTCGATACACGCAGTCAACCGCCTCGGTCAACCGCTGCGGTAGCAACACTCCACGGCGAGCAAGTTCCGCGAGGGCTAGGCTGGCTCCATGCCATGCGCCTTCGCCCTCAGTCGCGACGAATAGTTCCAGCACAGACTGAACAACGTCGTCCGCGTATTCAAATGGCAATCTACCAGTGATCCGGCCAATGCCCTTCGCTGCCGACCAACGCACGACGGTATCCTTGTCTCGGAGGCCACATAACAACACGTCCACAATTTGCTCGAGTTCTTCGACAGCCTCGAACATCGAGTCATCTTGCTCATCAGCTTGAGGGCCGTGCTGATTGACATTCGATGACGTGTTTGAAAGCAGGCCGATCTTCTGCATGTTCATCTCCAGAGAGCGAACACCACGCTGGTATCGCCACGACTGGACGCGCGGCGGGAGGTACAGCAGTCCAAGGCGCTGCACCAACTTGACGCTGAGCTTGCGATGGAGCGTGCTACTGGTATGGGGTGATCGGTCTTCGTCCGAGAGGGCACTGATGAGCTGCATGACGCTGTTGAAGTAAATACGGCTCGCCTCAATGTGTTTGTCACGAGGTGAGTGCTTCGCCAAGTACGCGAGGCAGCGCATGATGCCCGTGATCTTGAATTGCTGCACTCGCCAGTGACTCTGCGACATGGACGCATCTTGCTGTGTCGCTGTCGCGGCCGTTGCTGCTGCGCGCAGCTCTCCGTCGGCCCACTGCAGAAATTTGTCGAGGTGGTGGGCCTCCATGTCAGGCCGGCTGAGCAGACGAGCGAGGCAGACCGCGGCGGCAAGCTGCGTGGCACCTGCATCCGCCAAGTACCCTTTGCAGAGCGTGATGATGTTGGTGACCAGCGAACTTGTAGCTGACGAGTCGATGGTGTTGAGATCGAACGGCACGAGGCAGAGCATCGAGAGCCAGAGCAGCAGCACGTAGCGCGTCTCCCACGCGCTGTGGTCCGTGCGGTCCTGCGACTGAAGCATCATCAGCGTCGGCTCAAAGTCGCTCACTTCGTGCGGGAGCAGCTTGACGATTGTCTTGTAGCCGCGCACTTTGCACAGGTGGTACACAAGCTGGAAGAACCCGTGGAGCTTCGGGTTCTTGTAGATCTGGAATGGAAACGCCACGCCATCGGCGGCCGTGGCGGCCTCTTGGCGCTCGCGCGCGACACCCGCGATGATGCGCTGGATCTCGCTCAGCACGGGCGCCAGCAGCTCGCGCAAGTACGGGTCCAGCAAGTGCGACTGCTCCATATAGCGATCCAGCTAAAACAGATACACGCCACGTCAATATAATACGATAACAGTAATCCGCATCAACGCAGCTCCGCAACGGTCGTACGATGGTCGTGACGGTCTTGTGGTCGCGCGCGAACGCGTCGTCGACGTCGCTGCCGGGCGCCGCCGCGAGCGCGCGGAGCAGCGCGACCACTTGGTCGCGCTCCGTGAAGAACTTGCGCTGGCTGCAGGCCTCCTCGCCGGCCGCGTCCTGTTCCTCCTGCTCCTCCTCCGGCGCGTTTGCTGCCATTGCGAGCTGATTCGCGTCGCCCTCCGGTCCGAGCTGCTTCGCCGCCATCGCGTCCGTCGGCGCCTCGTGCGGCGCTACCACCGACGCCATGACAAGCCGTCGAGCGAGGATTGCCTTTTGTTCTGGCACCCTGCTTCAACCCTCAAACCGCAACGGGTTGGGCAATAGTGACCCCTAGGGCCATTGCTACATATGGATCGCACGTAACCTGGGGGTTACATTTACAACAACCCAAGAGAATGACATTCTAATGTCACTACCTACAGTATAGTGAACAGATCGGCGGCCTCTAGACCAGAATGCCGTCGGCCTTGTCGAGGTCGTCGTCTGCGCCCGTGCACAGGGATGGCTGGCGGAAGCGCTTGAAGAAACGGAGAATCCACTTGCGCAGCGTGGGCTCCTTCTTGCCCGCCGTGAAGCTCGGGTGGAACTCGTGCAAGTACTCCAGCACAGATTTGACATCGGTTCCTGAGAACGTCACAAGACGCATACCATCGTCAGCTCATTCCCTGCAACCCCATACAAACCAAACGCTGCAATCTCACCCATTCCCTTCTGATGACGGTCGCTCACCCACGTCATGAGCTCGTCCTCGAATGTGCACGTGCTTCGGCGGCCTCCGCCGGCCAGTCGGAATCGCTTCTTGTCGGCCACCGCCAGCTTGTCGCGAATGCTGTTCCAATACACCAGCGTGTTCGGACACTTGATGCCGAGCTCTTCGGCGACCTCGCTGATGGTCTTGCCCTCGTCTAGCTTCTTCAGTGCATTGAGCTTGAACTCGTTCGAGTGAAGCACGTATCCGTTAGGCGACTTCCTCTTCGGGCGCCGCTTGCGGCCATCTCCGTCGCCTCCATCGGCAGAGTCATTTGAGGGACCACCAGTCGCATCGTCTTTGCTGTCTGAAGCCGAACCTGCGTCATCGTGGACGCTCAGCCCCGCCAACATACCACTGCTGCTCTCACTAGGCAAGTGGCGCTTGAGAAAGCGAGCCACCCACACCGACATCGACGCACTCGAGCGGCCTTCCACGAACGCTGGATACTGGGTCTGTAGGTGGGTCACAATGTCCTGGTTCGTGATTGGCGTGTGCTTGTGCGACAGCAGCCATTCGATCAACTGCTTCTCATAGACGAACGGCGATCGTCGCTTCGCACTGGCAGCTTGCGATCGAGCTGGCACCACGGCTGGCATCGAAGCCACACTCGACGCGAGCTTGGCTTGCTCCAGCTGCCAATACTGGAGCGTCGTCGTGCTCTTGAGCCCGAGCTCGACAACCAGCGCCGTCGTCGCCTCCGGCGAAGCCGCCAGCGTGTGGAGAGCGACCGCTTTCACTTCGTTTGAGAACCGCGGCGGCTCGTCCTGCGTCACGAGACCGGCGAGGAACCCGTGGAGCCAACTGAACGTGCGCTCACTTGTTTCCGGCTCCAGAAGTTCAGGGTACTTCGTGTCAAAATAATACAGCACGTCGTCTTCCGAAGCCGCGATTCCTGTGGCATCGAAACACATCTGATGTCAACATCCATCTCCATCCCAACCCACTAGAGTCCCGATCAAAGCTTACCACCGTTCGCAGCGCGACACTGGTCCATCCATTGCAGCACCTCGGGCTGAAGCTTGACCAGTTCCGGATACAGACTCGCGTCGGTCTTGCCCACAGCGGCCGCCGCGGCGCCGGCCAACCCGGGCGCGAGGAAGTGGTCGCTCATGTGGTGGTGCAGCTCGGCTACCGAGATGCCCATCCCCGCAGCATCCATGAGCTGCAGCTCGGTGGCATACGAGCGCGTCGTGGCCGTTGGCACTGACGTGGACGGCTCGTCAGGTGGAGCATGTTCGCTGCGGTTACTCTCGGTTACCGCCGGCACCAGCGACAGCTTCGCCGGGTCGTCGACGCCCTGCGGTGGCGCGTGGCCCTCCGCAGCGTGCGCCTCGCCCGAGTGGGCCGTGATTAGCGCGTGGATCTCGTGTTCGTGGAGCTCTTCATGGCTCCCGTTCTCCATTGTTGCGCTTTGCCTTCAACGCTTGGTCGAAATATTCTGTCCTGTCCAGTACATTCGTGTTTGGCCCCCCTCGACAAGTGTTTTAAACCACGTTCGGGGTGTTTGATTCGAACGTAACGAGTTTGTTGCCAGTTGAGGGTCCGAGGGGTACACTTGCAAACGACTCTCTGCGCGGGCAATTGGAAATGGATCCGCTGGAGATCGTGGAGGACGGCGACGCGCGCCGTGAGATCGGCGACGAGGCCGTGTGGTCGCTCTCCAGCGCCAAGCCGGGCAACGGCGTGGATCAGCTGCGCGATGGTAAGTACGGAGTGGTTTTAGCCAAAACGCATTGCATTTGCCTACCAGCAGACTAACCCGCGATCCATACAACAGACAACGTGGACACGTACTGGCAGTCGGACGGCGCGCAGCCACACCTGCTCAACATCCAGTTCTTCAAGAAGATGACGATCAAAGAGGTCGCGCTGTACCTGGATCACAAGCTGGACGAGAGCTACACGCCGCGCAAGATCTCGATCCGCGCGGGCTCGACCGTGCACGACCTCAAAGAGATCGTGTCGCACACCGTCGCGGAGCCCAACGGGTGGGTCACGATCCCACTCGCGAGCCCCGACGACGCAGAGGTACGACAACGACACATGTCTCCTAAGTTTGGTCCCAATCGTACTTGTCTGCGCGTGGTGTAGCTGACGTTTGAGATGTTGTACGTATGCTGATAGAGCCCGCTTCGCGCCTTCTTCCTGCAAGTTGCGATCGTCGCGATGCACCAGAACGGCAGGGACACGCACGTGCGCCAGGTCAAGATCTACGCGCCGCGCGAGCAGAACGCGCTGGACCGCTACATGCCCGAGCCGTCGACCGAGGAGTTTTGGGCGTACTCCTGCATTCGCTAAAGCTGGGAGCTGCCCGCAAAGATTATTTAATCCCATCCCTTGCACACGCACCCAGCATCCTTCTTTCCCACGCTTCGAAATGTGAGGACGTGTATAAATACGATACGAACGTGTGCGTGAGAAGTGCTCTTCTAGTGCTCGCGGTACGACGTCTTCTGTGCCGCGTTCTTGAACCTATCCACAAGCACAATTGCCGTAAGCACCACGCGGGAGAGTCCGTCCGTTTGCAGCGAAAAAGCGAGCACGCACACGCCGTGGAAGATCTTGGTCATCTCGGTCACCTCGCTGTCGGTGCGCGCCATCTTCTCCACGTTGCGCGCCAGCAGCGCCACCGACGCGTGCAGCTCCGTCATCTTGCTGGCGAGGTCCGCGTACGCGCGCACCTTTTCGTCGTCCATGTTGCGTGTTGCCGCCAAAGAGGAGAATTCAAAATCCGGCCTGTAGCGCTCGAAATGAATTGCACTGCAATTCTTTCATGGCACTAAATAGTGACACCGGTTTAGAAACCGGTATTCTCGGCCACTTTGGTTGGTGAAAGGCAACAGGCAAAGTTGGCGCCGACACCTCCAAGCCACATTGACCGGCCGCCGCGGACGCGTAAACCCATCGCTTCCTCCCCCCGTACGCGCCACTAGCGACAAATTCCCTAGGCAGCAAACATGGCGGACGAGGACGACTTCCGGCTCTCGAAGGTCGCGGCGAACCAGCTGCAGCGCTCGATGCGCAACGGCGAGACGGGCCGCACGCGCCACACGGGCCGCGACGACCGCGCGACCGTGGAGCAGGTGCTGGACCCGCGCACGCGCATGATCCTGTACAAGATGCTCAACTCGGGCGTGGTCTCGGAGATCAACGGGTGCCTGAGCACGGGCAAGGAGGCCAACGTGTACCACGCGCGGCTGCCCGACGGCTCGGAGGGCGCGATCAAAGTGTACAAGACGTCGATCTTGGTGTTCAAGGACCGCGAAAAGTACGTCTCGGGCGAGTTCCGCTTCCGCAACGGCTACAGCAAGAGCAACCCGCGCAAGATGGTCAAGCTCTGGGCCGAGAAGGAGATGCGCAACCTGCGGCGGCTCACGGATGCCGGCATCACGTGCCCGGCGCCGATCATGCTGCGCTCGCACGTGCTGCTCATGGAGTTTATCGGCAAGGACACGTGGGCCGCGCCGCGCCTCAAGGACGCCAAGCTCTCGGAGCTGCGCTACCGCGAGTGCTACCTCTCGTGCGTCAAGATGATGCGCACGATGTTCCAGACCTGCAAGCTCGTCCACGGCGACTTGTCCGAGTACAACATCCTCTACTACCAGAGCAAGCTCTACTTTATCGACGTCTCGCAGTCGGTCGAGCACGAGCACCCGAGCGCGGCCGACTTTCTGCGCAAGGACTGCAAGAACGTCAACGACTACTTCACCAAGTACGGTGGGCTCAACACCATGACGACGCAGGAACTGTTCGACTTCGTCACGGACCCGCGCATCACGGACGAGACCGTGGACGACTACCTCGACTCGATCCAGCAGCGCATCGCCGACCGCCCGGTCGAACGGTCCCACATCGAGCAGGTCAACGACGCCGTGTTCATGAACACGTTCATCCCGCGCTCGCTCGGCGAGGTGCTCCACTCGGAGCGCGAGCAGCTCGACTACATGGAAGGCCGCATGGAGCAGTCGCTCGTGGACGCGATCTCGCGGCTCGGCGTCACGCCCAGCACGCGCGGCCCGCGGCTCATGGACATTCTCAAGCCCGAAGACCTCGGCGACGACGAGGACCTGTCATCTAGCGAGGACGAGGACGACGACGAGGAAGGCAACGACGACGAGGCCGAGCCACAGGGCGAGCGGGACGGCGACAACTCGGATGACGAGTCGGATGACGATGAGGAGGACGAGGAGGACGTGGACGATGAGGAGGAGGAAGCGGTCACGGGCCGCGCGCGCCTCACGCCCGACCAGCGCGCCGCGTTCCGTGAGGAGAAGCGGCTCGCGCGCGAGCAGCAGAAGGCTGAGGAGAAGGACGGCAAGAAGGCGCGTAAGCAGGAGGTCAAAGAGCAGAAGAAGGCCCGGCGCGAGACCAAGATCCCCAAGCACGTCAAGAAGCGCCACAAGAAGCTCGCGCAGCAAAAGGGCAAGTAAACCAAACCAACCCAAACCGCATATGGAATACAAATCTGGTGTATGTTCTTCTCACGCGTCCGGGCTCGTGATGACCTTGAGGCTGTCCTGCAGCTTGGCTGTGTACCGGTTGAGCGCCTCGATGATCTCGTCGTCCTCGCGCTCGCGCGCGTGGGCCTCGGCAACCAGCGCGTTCTGGATCTTGGCGATCTCGTCCTGCGCGAACGCCTGGAATCGCTCGTCCCCGCGTATCCGCGTCGACGTGTACGCGTCCAAATCCGTCTTGAGCTGCGAGTACTTCATCTCGCGGTCGCGCTAGTCGCAGCAACATGACAAATCGTCAATCTTCCTTTACTAACAAACATGGAAACCATCCAAGAAGCAAGTGTGCAACGTACGCGTTCGTTGTCGAACGTCTCCGCCGTCGCGTGCTCGTGTTCGCTCAGCCGCTTGAGCATCGCGTCTTCTTGGGCGACGCGGCGCCGCCGCTCCTCTTCGAATTGCTCCATGAACGCAACCAGTTTCTGCGTGAGCTCGTTGGTCTTGTTTTCGATCATTATCGGGATGTCGCGCTTCTCCTGCTCAACCAGCGCGCGCACGTCCTGGATTTCATGCGCGAGCGCGTCTAGGCGGTCGTTCACTTGCAGTGCGCGTGCGTCCAGCAACTCCTCGAATCGCTGCGTCATGGTTGCGACCTGCTCGTCGCAGTAGTTCTGGAGCGACTTGTTCATCTCGACGCGCTTGCGGATCTCGGCCTCGAGCTTGCGCTCTAAGCGGCTCATCTCCTGCTTCATCTCGGCGAGCCGGAACTCATCCTTCTCGCGCCGAGCCTAATCGGACACGAGACAGGCAACCATTACTCCATGAGATTTGAGAAGGAGGAGCCTTCATGGCTCGATACGCACCCGCGTGCCGATCCGCATTACGTCGTCGAACGTGGAAAAGTCGTTCATGAGCTTGTCGAGCTTCTGCTTGGTGGCCGTGGCGCTGAGCTGCGCGAGTGCCTCCTCGCTCTCATCGCGCGGTGATGCCGTGGACGCCAAACCATTGGGTTCCGCATCCTGCTGATTCATGCTGTCACGGTTGTCGCTCTATCGTGATTCTACAAGCACACCCTTGAAACCCCACGACGCGCCGCTTTGGTCGCGCACGTTGTCAGTCCGGATCGCGTCGCTTGAGCATCAAATCTGGTAGAAAATGGAGCGCTGTGACTATCTATATTTTGTTCAAAATTGAATGCGCCAACTTGTAGAGTTTTGGATACGCTCAAATGCTTTTCATATGAAGAACGGACCGTCCTCTTCGTCGAGATCGGGCGGCGTGTCGGCGGCGTTGATGTTCATCGCCGAGCCCGAGTGGAGACGCCGGCGTGATGGCGAGTGGGTCTCGGCGTCGACAACACGGAGGCTCTTCAGGAACGAAGGGTACTCGACGACATCGAGGTCCGTGGGAGTCGAAGCAGCATCACCCGACTCGGCAGCTGCGACTTCTGCACCAGTCCCGAGCGTCGTACTGCGTCTGCGCACGGTGAAAGCGTCAGCCAACTGCTCGAGCTGCTCGTCTTGAAGGAAGCAGTCGTGCTCCTTGTTGATGCACTTCATCGCCGCGATGAATTTGGCGCGGCTCACGTATCCGCGATGCGCCTTGTCGAGTCGGCGGAACACAAACTTGAGGTACAGACGGTGTTCGTTCAGCGCATTCTTGACACTGTCGAGCAGCGCGTCGGCCCACGAGAGATACTTGTGGTTCGCCGAGGGGCTGGGCAGCTGTGCATCCTTGAACTCGTTCTCGGCAACACCTGCTGGATTGAGATTCGAGTGCGAGACATTGAAGTTAGAGATATAGAGACCGCGCTTTCGAGTACTATCAGCCGAGAAAACATCCTCAAACACATTCCAGGTGAGCTTTTTGCTGTCGTTCGCCGGTTGTGAAGGCGTCGCAGTCGAAACACCGTAAAATGTCTGGAGGATCGCTGAGTGCAGAGCCCCTGCACCTGCCTCGTCGAGTACTGGGACCAGCTGGATTGTTTGCGACGCCTTGAGGATGTCATCTAGGCTGAGGTAGCCCTTGTCCGCTGAGTCAAAGTCCGAAAATGCTTCTCGCAACGATACGTATGCCTTAGATGTGGCCAGGCGCGTACCGAATTGCTGGAGCAAATCGACTGCACGAATATCATCGACGGCAAACAGCTCCTGGAGGTAGTCGGTTCGGCTGAACTCAGCGAAAAACGTTCGGAACTCTTCGAAGTCCACGAATCCGTCGCTGTTCTGGTCCATGTGCTGCATCAACTCCAGGATTTGCTGTTCCGAGAGCGTACTGCCGAGGCCAAGCTTGCCCTGGATCGTTGAGCGAAACACGTCGTATGTGATGAACCCGTGTTTGAAGAAGTTCTCGTGGCTGCGTTGTGTTGCGATACCCCGGATGCTCTTGATGTACACGGGGTAATGCTTGCTCAGGTCGATCGAGTCTGGGCCACTTGCTCCCTTTCCACTCGATGTCTGTGATGCCTTGAATAAATCGAATGCAGCTCGGATTTTCTCAGCCAGACCCATCGCGTCCACGTCCTCGCAGCTCTTCTCCTCCGCCAACGCATCACAGAACGCCAGCCACACTCGTCGCACAAGATGACGGCGCCACTCCACGCTTGTTAGCTCGACTGTGTAGCGACCGAGGAATGTCTCATAGTCAACAAGTCCATCCGGTCGCATACACTCTGGGCCAACGAGTTGCTTTGCGTAAGACAGGAATCGGGCGTCAATGCCGAGCACATCTCGTAGCGTATCCTTCCACTTCAGCTTTGCCACGGCGCCAGAGCCGGTGAGATCGGCTTGAGTGAATGCAGCACCGAGCGCAGACTTCTTCTCACCAAGCAACTCGACCAACGACATCATTGTTCGACGCTCGAGGCGGCGGGCTTTCTTTCTCCACTCGTTCTTTCCTGCGTCACTCAACTTTTGGAGCGGCTGGGAGTAGTACTGCACCACATGGGGCTTGAGATTACCGTTCTCGACTACCTGCAACTGCACAAACGCGCCCTTGTTGTTCTGCGAGCCGCAGTAACTGGATGCAGAGAAGATCGTCAGAAGCATGCCGTCATGAGTAATCTCGTAACCTTGCTCCTGGCATTCGTGCGAACGAATAACCAGGCTGAGCTGATTCAGCGCACAAAATTTCTTCGTGATATCTGGGCCAAACTCCACACCAGCGCCTCGCTCAGACGGCCGCCATCCATCGGCTTCGCGTGGATCACTCCACAGCAAGTGTGTAAAAAGCTCATCTTCCCGACTGGTGCCGAGCGTCGGAACGTCACGCCGATGGTTGATTCGTTGTAGCTCCTCGATTGTGACATTCTCGTGGTGGCTCAATCCACCATGAGTCGCGAACACACGGTCGTTAATTAGCGTGAAGATCGGCAACAGTTCAAACACGTCTTCAAACATCTGAAACAACTGCACACACGAGTATTTGCGGGAGCAGCTGATTGAGTCGGCACCGTCAAACTGGATACTCTCGGAGCTATACTTGACGTAGATTTCATCCTCGAATCCAAAGTTCTCGTTGATCATTCGCTCTTCGTGATTGCCTCGGTTCATGAACACGTAGTCTGGATAAAGCAACTTGAAGCTGAGCAACAGAATCATGACCTCAACACCGTGTGAGCCGCGATCGACAAAATCTCCATTGAAGAGAAACCATGTCTTGGGGCTTGGCACACCGTTCTTCTCCAAAATCGTCAGAAGATCTTCGAGCTGGCCGTGGAGATCACCAACGACGATAAGGTTTACGCCGGCGGGAATGTGAATCGTGTTCATCGGCGAATCGGGGAGTGAGGTTAGCAGTTTCTGCGCTTCGTCCAGGATCTGGTGCACGTACACGCGATGCATCAAAATACCATTGCGGAACTGGTCGATCAACTTCATCACAGTATCCAGGCGCAGCGGGAACGAGATGTGGACTCCGCGGTAGTGGTCCATGGATTTCCGCACCAGTTCTTGTTCGTCGTGGTCGTCAAAGCTGAACTGCGGCGTGTCGTACGAATTGAGTGTCGGCACCATCGACGTGAGCTCGCTGATGCTCGAAGACTTGTTGAGGATGCGCACCATCTGGACAGTCTTCTGCTCTTGCACTGTCTCCAGCAGGTTCCACGTACTGAAGTTTAGTTGCGCGCGGAACAGCGTTTGAGCTAAATGGCGCCGAATCGTGTTCTTGATCCGGTTCGCAGAGAGAATGGTGTCTGAGTACAGCTCGACATAACCGAGCGCCACGCGTCGAATTTCTCCATCCTTCTCCAGCGCAGCGCTAACGAATGCGCCGCTTTGGTCCGAGTCGTCAGTTGCATCGAGCTGGACGATCTTGCCGGGGTACATGCCGTACAGCAGCACGCGAGTGCCGACCTTTAACTCCGACTGCTGGATCTTGGCCGGGCTGCAGTCGCGACAGATGCGCACCGTGTCGTAGTACCCTTGCATGGGTAGGCGGTTCACAAACACCGAGCACTCCTCGCACATGCACGTGCCACACTTACGACAGTGGTGCGGGCGAAACAGCAGCGTGAACTCCTGGCGACAGACCAGGCAGTGCTGCGTGTTCTGCATCCAGATCGGCCGCAGCGCGAGCCGGAACGCCTTCTCCCACTTGACGTACGTGGCGTCGTTCGAGGCGCGCAGCTTCCAGGACGTGAGCTGTCCCGTGAGCGAGTACCCCGTGAGGTTCATCTCGAGCTTCTTGCGGTTGAACGCCATGCCGCGCTGGATCGCGGCGCCGTCGTACTCCTCGTCCTGGCGCGCGAGCTCCTTGCCGATGAGCGACACGTTGAGCATGATCACACCGCGCAGGTGCTGCGGCGTGAGCGTGACGTGCACGCGGCGTTGACCGCCGTTGGTTGGCGAGTCCTTGGGCATCGGCAGCTCGTAGTAGCAGAAGCGGCCGTTGCGGAACAGCAAAAAATACCGAAAGTGCGCGTAGTCGCCGATCTTGATCAGCGGGCCCTCCATAAGCTTCTGGTCCTCGTAGTAGTTGCTCACGGGGCCCTCGTCGCCCGCCGCCAACATCCAGCCGCTCAGCCACGAGCGCGCGTCGCCCTCGGTCTCCATACTCGTCCGTCCGTCGCCCGCCCGCGTGCGCGAGATTCGTCAAGTCGACTTCTCTCTCTGTCTGCGTTCCAGTCAGTCAGTCAAGTTCACCAGCGGCAACGAGAGTGTATGTCCCCTATGAAAATATCGATTTGCACAGTTATCGACGCCAGCCGTCGAAAACAGTCGTATGCAATCTCACAGTGCGGTGGGTTTCCCTTGGCAACTTCAACCTTGGCAGGTTTTCCCGCCCCCCATTTTGGTTTGGTCAAACGCGGTCAGCAACATGCGCGCGAAAATGGCGGAACTGACCGCCAAGATGAAGCGCTGGCGCGTGCGCGTGGCGCTGGACGACGACGCGGCGCTCGCGGCGAGCGGATCGCAGTTCGCGCTGCTGCGAGAGCTGCTCGCGGGCCCGAGAACCACGCTGCTGATGGTGCTCGCGACCGGCGCGCACCACTTCAACGCGCTCGACCAGCTCTCGCGCGTGTGCACGCAACAGGTAAGGCCCCAGTTCTACTGGTGTATGTCGGCGATGCTTATTATGGTGTGATGTTGCTTGTAGCGCGTGTGGTCGGCCGTGCTCAAGCCGTCGGTGCAGGGCGTAAAGCAGCTCGTGGTGTACGTGCCGAGGTTCTCATCGGCGGAGAAAGTTGCGGAAGAAGTCCAGCGGCTCGCGCTCGGTATCCAACTCTCGGTCGCGGTCAACGCGGTCAACTGTGACGTTGTGCCTCACTTCGGTAGGTGTTTTATCCCCGGTATGCGCGATTGTTGGCCTTACGCTTCTGACCTCTAAATGTACCAGTTGTGGATGGGTTGATTTTTTCTATCTTCATGCACGAGCTCGAAATTGTTGGGTACGGTTGTTCATGGATGATTTTGTGGGTGTGGCACCAACGAATGTGGTTGGTGAAGGTGTACGATCATGGGAGAGGAGGAAGAGCGCCAAGTCGTTCTCAGTCCAGACATATCCACGGATGAGCTCTCGACAGTGATCATTCCACACATTCAGTGGCAGTACGATCAGTACCACCAGTCATGCTTCATGGAAATGGTATGTTTGCACACTGGGGTTTCATGGCCAAACTGTTTGCATTCATTTCACACATTTATGTCGCATGTTCGTAGACGTGCACACCCGTCGTCATGAGGCTCAGAACAATCGCTGAAGACGCAGAACTAGATACGGACACAAACGATGGGGCAGTACCACACAGACTATCCAGCTCGCGTGTCCGCGTTCTACCTCTACTTAGCGAAGGCTGGATAGTCTCGCGATTCGAGTACGAGTGGCGTTTATTGACGAGTGTTGCCACGGTCCTGACGTCGTCGTTTGTATGTGTTGCAGCAATTTAGCGATGAATGCGCGCAATGCTCGCCCGTATGGGTTTCAGCAATTGACCTTGGGCCGGTTGGACCGGAAATCATGAGTAATTGAGATTATGATTGTGTCAGCAGATGCGAAGAAGGTTTTGTCCCGCGTTCAGATGAAGAGTTCCGATCATACTGGCTGCAAGTCCATGGCATACGTAAGATATCCAGCACCTGTCACTCTACCAGCAATCTCATCCACTGTGTTTGAGCAGATCTTCCCGAACGCTTTGGAGGATACGCCCGAGTTCGCTTCTCAAGCAACTCAGTCTTAACATATCCTGCCTGCTGCGTTACAACAGAGTGGAATCCACTCTACAAGCAGACACGGGCGGAAGGCCTCGACGTTTTGCGAGAATTCGCTGTTGTTATGCGGCAGCGATTTGGTCAGCAGAGCGTCACGATCACAAGTCCAGAGGATCAGGTGCAAAAGACAGCAGTTCTCCTCCCAGCGTCGGCACTGCTTCCGACGGAGCCATCCAATCGCGACGTCAGCGTCGAGCATCGAACGCCAACACAGCGTGAGAGGCCCGCAAAGCGACGTATGATCACACGAGACCGCTACAACGTCTCGTAAGCAATGAATTTGAGTTTGAGCTTCCATGCGTTACGCGTCGATCTAGTATCTGTCCCGTTTGAATTCGAACCGTAGAACGGCGTTCTCGATCTGCAGCAGATCCTGCTTCGAAGGCGCGTTGGTAAACGCAAACGTGGGCTTAAGAGCCTGAAACTCGGCCATCTCGAGCAGTTTCTTCACATACAGCACGCGTTGTTCTTCGGTAAGTGGCAGCAAGAACCTGACAAAAAAGATAATCGATCAGCCATGAAACACCTTGAGTCATTTTCGGGCACTGAGAAGGTACGACCCCCAAACGTACATGGGCGACTCAACGCTGACGGTGGCGTCGTCTCGCAGTAGGTTCGTGAACGTCGCAGCGTCCGTCTCGGCACTTCCGTGGAGCGTGTGGCAGTGCGGAGAGGAGAGGAAGACATGGTCGAAGCGACGCGCGTAGCGCTTTTTTGCGTACAAATCCTCGAGTTTGCCCGTCAGCGGAATGATCTAGAACGCAATACGCCGTTACTTCACACCTTCAGAGTATTGTCTAGAGCTACAGTGGTGACCATAACACACCTTGACGCCTTCGAACGACTCGACAATGGTCTTGGCACGATCCTGGGCGTCTTGCTCACGCGCTTTTTGCTTCAGTACATCACTATGAGAACAAAATTTGTGATTTGTGAGCTTTTCGCAACACTGTGGCCGTTACCAACTGAGATATCATACGATACCTCTCCGATGGTGCCGCCGACTCTTGGTTGGAGATCTCTTGCTGAACGTCGGCCTCGTCATCATCAACTTCCTCGATGCGCGGCAGCTCCTTGCTCGACAGCTGCTTCGTCGGAGGCTGGCTCGTCGTCGCCGCACCCGTGTCGAGCTCGGACTCGCCGATCCCGCTGTACACGTCGTGCGCTTTCTTCATCTTGTACACTTCGCCCGTCTCGATCTCATACAAGTACGACAGCACGTTGTACACCGCCACCTCAGTCGTGTTCTGTGTGGGTCATAAAAGCCAGCGTCAGGATGGCGAAGTCCGTAATAATCCATAATCACATCAGCGACGACGTACATGGCGGTTCTGCTCGACGCCCGTGCCTTTGTTGTGGATTTCAAAGAGCTGCTTCGCGAACTTGTTGGGCGCGTCGCACTGGACGCCGAACGAGACGTATGGGCCGATGACGATGTCGGTCCAGACGCCGCGGCACAGCACCGAGCCGTGGTTCTTCTTCCGGGCCTCGGTGTACGCGGCCATCGAGCGGTTCGGCTCGGTGTAGCTCTGGTCGCCGAACTCGAACGCGACGCCCGAGTTACGCCACGTGCGGAACTGCTTGATGTGGATCACGCTCGCGTTACCAATCTTGCGCAGCATCATCTACATCATTCTGAATTGTTAACAGCATGAAGATATCGAATTCCGCTAACGAGCGACGCACCGTGTAGTCCCAGTCCACGAGGTTATCCCGGTAATCATACCGCGTCTCGTAGTAGTGGCGCAGCCGGTGGTCGCGCAGCGTCGCCACTGGGCCGAAAACAGCAATACCGTAAGCTCCCTCTACAACGGTAAACATGCAGCCACGCAGTGCACGTACTGTCAAAGCGCACGCTGGGCGCCCAGCTCTGGAAGGTCTCGACGAGCTCGTCGCGGGTTTTCATCTTGAGGTGCGAGAGGTCCACCTGGTCGGCGAGCCAGCCGCGCTCGTAGTGGACCAGCTCGGTCAGCACGCGCGCCTTGCCGTGGATGTACTGCGCCGTGCGCGGCTGCACGAGCGCGTTACCAAATACCTCGAGGAACGTGCTGCATCGCTGGCGCAGGGGCAGCTCCCAGTCCTGCGTGATCTGGAGCAGCAGCAAGTGCCGCGCGAGCGGCTCGACCGACTTCTCGTACACGTACATGTGGAGCGGTCGCAGGGCGCCGCTGCCGCTGTGGCGCCGGCGACTCGCGATGGTCGCGAGTGCGTGGCGGATGTCGCCCGGCCCGACGAGCAGGATGGAAACGGGCTCCGCGTCGTCGGCCTCGCTGCTGCGCTGCCGCTTCGCGTCGACCGCCGTGAGCAGGTCGAAGGCCGGCGAGAAGCCCCACATGTTGACCGTGCCCAGGCTCATCATCAGCGCGTTCGTCGTGCGCGCCATTGTAGGCGGCCTTTCTCTCTTTCTCGTTGGAAATGCGCTGGAATCGGATCCACAGGGGCGAATCTCCAAAGGCGCCGATCCTGAAAGGTCACATGCACTATGATTGGCTGAAAAGCGTGGTTTCTTCCGTACTGTAGTGTCCTCATTAGTGCGCGGTTGAAGCTCTTCGCCTATCAAATAAAGGCGGCGAAAAGATTCAGAAGCGCGTCAACGATGAGACCGTTGAAGGCGACGCTAGCGACGGCGCTGCTGCTGGTTGTGCTCGTTCATGAAGTTCACGGCGGTGGCGTGTTCGTAGAGGGCGCGTTCCCGCTGGCGCTGTCGGCGTTCGAGACCGCGCAGCTGCGCGCGTGTCCGTGCGCGACGACCTCGCTGTGTCTGCCCGTGGCGCTCTCGGAAGCGCCGGTGACCGCGCAGGCGCCGGCCAAGAAGGAAGTGTTTGCGTTCTCGGTCGCGACGGACGACCGGTGGAAGCAGTACGACTGGGAGCGCGTGACGACTATCGCGTGGAACGTCGACAAGGAGCTGCTCTGCCACGCGCACAGCAAGGGCGTCAAGGTCGTGGTCAAGCACAACTTTGATGAGACGGCCACGGTGTGCGACGCCGCCGCGCGGCAAAAGTGGATCCAGCAGACCTACGAGAGTATCGTGACGAACCACGCCGACGGCGTCAACATCGACACGGAGAAGCCGCTCATGGGCGACGCGGCCGCGTGCCAGACGCAGCTCGTGCGCGAGCTGCGCGCCGAGCTGGAGCGCCATCCACTGACCGCCAAATCCCAGGTATGTGCGGTGCGACCTTGTGGATCAGTTGCATGATGTGCGTGGGTATGAAACGCGAATTCATTCACGCTATAGATCACGTTTGACGTTCCGTGGGCGCCACGACCTATCGACGGACGCTTCTACGAGTGGAAGGAGCTGTCGGAAGTGGTGGATTTCTTCTTCGTCATGGCGGTACGATACCACCTACATGCTCTATCCACCCGTGGAGTGCTCACTTCCCCTGCCGATTCCCTTAGTACGACATGCGTAGCCAAGTGTACTACCAGTGCCTCGCGGCGGCCAACTCGCCGCGCGCGCTGGTCGCGCAGGGGCTGCATGAGTTTGTGTTCGCCTACCGCATCGACCCGCACAAGCTCGTGCTGGGCGTGCCCTGGTACGGCTACAAGTACCCGTGCGAGTCGCTCAGCTCCGCGCAGTCGCTCTGCACTATCAAGCCGCAGCCGTTTTTCGACGCGCCTTGCAGCGACGCCGCCGGCGCGCAGATCGACTTTGGCGACATCCAGCAGCTCATTCGGCGCCGCGGACTCGAGCGCCGCTGGGATGCGCTCACGCAGTCACCGTTCCTCCAGTTTGACAACACGCAGCTCTGGTACGACGACGAGCAGAGCCTCCGCGCAAAGTACGCGCTGGTCAAGGAGCTCGGGCTACGCGGCGCCGGCATGTGGAACGCCGACACGCTGGACTACACGGGCGACCTCGACGGCGCGGGTCGCATGTGGCGCGCACTGGACGCGATCTATTGACCGTTACCGACGCCACAAACGGGCGGTTTCAAACACGTTTTAAACATTCCCATACAAAAAGAAAGTTATAATGTGTTGGAAACTGGTGTCTTTTTCTATTCCATGCGATCTTGAAGGGGTGCGGCAGAGCTGCTGCGGGTGGTTCGGGTGTCGGCGCCGCCCATATGGCCTCCGCTTGCGTGTGTTGCCGCTCGAAAGGGCAGAATAGAAAGATATGTGGCTCGTTTTTCTATGAAACTGGATATGGGGCGCTCTCTCTCTCTCGGACCTTAGGTGCCTCGCTCGCGGGCGTGGCGCGGGGCGGCCTCTCCCTCGTGTTCTCGATTCGCATTTCCGGATTCGTTCGAGATCCTCGCTACAGCTCCGCCTCCTCCACGTTTCGTTTTGTGCCGCTTGACAAAGATCTCCAGCCGGTCTCCCTTCAAGCAGACGGACCCACGATCGCCAGCAGGGTCCTACCACATTCTTTCGCGTCCTTCGACGATCAGATCCGCGCGCCTTCCTTCCATCTTCTGTGCGGTACGCCACGCCCTCCGGATCCGCCAAGTCCGCCGTTGCATCATTCCGCAATACCACGCCAGAGCAGCACTCACCCAGCGGGTCAAGAACGGTAGCTTTTGTAAGATCAACAACAACAAGGCGTTCCATACCATGATCTCCAGTCGAGGACCATCACCGGAAGCCACGTCCGCACGCACAGGCTCCCCATCTCTCCACGAAAGCGACCACAGCTCGCGCTGCAGCACGGATACCGACAGCAAAGCGGCGGCATCTGCGCCCCAGTCCAAGCTGTCGACACCGTTCACGTTCTCGTCCGAGCTCGTGGCGACGCCGACGGGCACGGGCCTGCCCACCAAGATGGACTTCCAGTCGCCGATGCCGCCCCACGCACGCCTGGCGTCGGCCGCGATGCTCGCGACACCGGAAGGCAAAAAGGCGCTCGGTCTCATTTTGCTCGAAGGCACCACGACGCCTTCACTTGAACTCCCCATGTCCTGCAACTTTGACGCGCTGAGCAACCACTTCCACTTGCCGCTAAAAATTGCTGCAGAGAAGTTTGGTGTCCGCGCGACAGCCTTCAAGAAGCGCTGCCGGGCGATCGGCATCCGCCACTGGCCGTACCGCAAAGTACGTAGTCTCAAACGGTCGCTACAGGAGCTCAACCGATGCCGCGACCAGGGCCTGCTCAATGACAAGCAGCACCATCAGCTGCACGTGTTCCAGTCACAGCTCGACAAGCTCTTGTCGCCCGAGACGTACGGCATCGACCCCAGTGGCCGCCTGCCTCCGGGCGCGTTTGACGGCGACGAGGGGGATGAGAATGATCAAGATTCAAACGGCGATGCGGACGACGACGACATGTCCTGCGCCTCGTCGAACCAAAGTCCTCGCGTCGAGACCTTTGCGTCCTTGTCCGACTTCAAGATCACCTCGTTCCGCAGCAAACGCGCCAAGAAGATACCAACGGCCCCCTTGAAGAGCCATCTGCCAACACTCAAGCGTGGCGACTTCTCGCTGCCGTCGGGGATTGTTGCGTCTTCTCAACACGGCTCAGAAGGCTCTCCGTACTACCGCTTCCCGTCAGGAAGTGAGACGCCGACCCCGAAAGGTGCGAAGGCCTCGGCTGCCTTTTTCCACGGAGAAGACCTCATCCCGAGTGTATCGGTCCGATTTGCGGCGCACACCAACCATTCAGGGAGCGGCCTTCCAGGTTTCGACTCGTACGATCCGTTCTTTCAAGACTTCAAGAGCGAATTCACGCTGACCATGGAGGACTTTGGTGGAGAAGACAATGTGCCAACCACGTACGGCATCGACGCGTCTTCGCACGACGACTTTTTCCCCTTGATTCGGTCGCCAACGATGGCTTCCGTTCGCACGTCGTCCACACCAAACGGCTCCAGTCGTCGATCACACATGTCCTCACGCTCCGCTTCGACAGACAACTCGAGAACATCGGACGAGTCGAACGAAGGTGGTGATGACGACGTATTCCTTCAGATCTCGCCGGACTACGGGTGCCTCGTGTAGACAAACAGCCACCGCCTCGTCTTCCTTGCCACAGCGTACCCCTTGACGAGGTGAGGACGACTGACCTGCTTGGTTGGATTGTTGGCAACTTGTTGCTAAATTATTGCGGTTCATAGCTTTGTATAATAAAACGCCTTGTGAGTGGTGAGAAGTTCATTCCTTCCCTACCTAGCCTGGCGCAAACGTGCGTCCAAGAGAACGGACGTGAACTCTGCAACTTTTTGTGACATCGTCAAAGCGTACATAGGATTGTCGCTGGTGATGCTGAAGAGGTTGGGGGAGATGACGATAGCTAAACTCAGAAAAACCATGATCGAATTAGGAGGGATCAATCCTGAGTGGAGGCTCGCAAGCTTGTATCTCAGCCTACCTAGGTTGCGGGCCGTCATCTTGTTGTGCCCCTCGTTTCTCGCGACTTCAGCCATAAGGTCGAGCAACCACTTCACGAGGCTTGCATATAGAGGAGGGAAAATGTCGATAGAAGATATAATGCTCTCTGGATCCTACAAATATGTTTTGTTAGCATCGACGGACAAAACACGAGGTACCATCGAGCTGTCCGTACTTTGAGTTCACACGTCCGATAGATATGTTTTTGTGGAATGACGTTGAAGAGACTTTCCGGGAGCTCGCGAAACCAAACCTTGAAGAGCAAGCAGGTTAGACAGTGACAAGCGTGCACCGGACTCTATACCGGCTCTGAACGTACCTTGATGAGGTTTGCGATGATGTGGACATCATTGCATCCAGTGAAAGTGCCATCATTGATCGCCTGTTTGACTTCAGCGCACTTGCCTTTGTCCGGAGCGAGGCGGAAGATCCCTTCCACTTGTAATCCATCATTCACCAAAAGTAGTTCCTTTAGCATCTGTAGCACGGCAGGGATCTTCTTCGAGTATCCAGGGACATGGCGTTTTGGAACCGCTTCGAGTGGAAGCCCAAACTGGTTATTTAGCCTTCGCCACGCCCACGGCAGTCCTTCGTAACGTGCCAAGTCGTTGTTGTAGGTCACGTGGAGCTCTTGGCGAGTTTTGTATGGCATGCTGATACAGTCTTTGGGGACACTCAAGCCCGTGAGACACGCGTCCTGACATCCCGTGATGGACAGCTCACTGGTATCTACCACTGTGGAACGTGAGGTGACTTCCTCTCGTCTCTTTGTCGGGATAGTTTGTTCAGGAGGCGCTTCAACATCCTTGGATTTGGATGTACCTACTGAAGAAGAAAGCATATTCGACACGGTCAGCAAGAGGACACGGGGATCCACGATCAGCGAGTACATACCGTCGCTGCTATCCTCTTCAGAGTCGTCGCCATCCGGCTCGGAGTCTTCAAAGACTGTGTTTTCCGTTTGCTGCAGCTGCCCTTGAGTTGCCGCAAGTGCCGCCCTCTGGACTTCCGTGAACTGAGCGAGCAAGTGGTGATTGGAACTTCGCTTTGCCGTACTTCGTGTGATGATGGTCGTTTCTTCCTCACTCGGGTCGTCGGCAGCGGCGGCTGCCACTCGACTCTCGACGGCTGGACGACCAGCTGCGTCTGCGAACTCGGGGACTTTTTCCTTCGGATACAGCGGCTGCACGCCTCGGCGGGTTCGTGGCCACTCTGGCTGAATTTGTAGGGATGCAACGGCGGCGTGAGCAGACTAGGAAACACCAAACTGTGGTCAGAAGCAACAAGAAGAAAAAGTGAGGCGAGATGGATCCTCAGCCTCACCTCGATCATCGTTGTTCGGCGCGAATTGTCGAGCTTGAAGAAGCCAATATCGTAGAGCAGAGCCAGGAACTACGGTGCAAGATCGCTCTGTCATGTCAGTATCGCGTCCAGTAATGCCATTCCGAAGACAGACCGCAGGGGTGGGTCACACTTCTCTGGTCGTCGTGCGCGTCTCAAACATCTTCTTGACCAAACGTCGTATCTCTGACCAAGTCCAAACAAAACCATCATCACATAATCAGCGCAGCAGGCACACAGAAATGGAGAAAAAGCTCAGGATTGCTCACACCTTCGACGTTGTTGAGGATACCACCCACGACCTGCGCGCACTCGTCGGCCTGCTCGACCGAGTGGAAACGGAAGCCGTAGCAGTGGCCGTCGGCGCTCGTGAACTGCCAGAGCAGTTCGTCGATCGGCGCCCACATGCACTTGGCGCACACGACGTCGTTCACGATCACCTTGCCGGTCTCGAGCACCCACGCGACGAGCCGGAAGTTGCGCATGAGCTGGTGGCGCGGCGAGCCGTCGCGGGACGCGTCGCGCTCCATCTCGAGGAACAAGTGCAGCTGCGTCCACGCGCCGTCGGCCACGGGCCGCCAGAGCACCCCGCCGCCCTCGACGTGTCCCTGCAGGCTGCAACTGCTCCGTCTGCTCCCAGCATCGGTGCTGGCGCCGCTTACCGCGTCGCTGAAGGCGCCATGACCGCCGCTGGCACCTGCATCGTCGCTGACGTCGGCTGCGTCCTGCTGGGCGTCGTCGTGGCGCGAGAACACGACAGCGAGCGCCGTGTACACGACGATCTCACTATCAAGAGGCGATACATCACCACCAATACAAAGAGTGAGAGAGACAGACGCAGATCCGCGCGCATGGGCGCACCTCATGGAGAGCTTGGTGATGAAGCGGGAGGACGGCGTTTCCGTTGAGGAGGTTTTTCCACACTGCTTCAGGCTGCAGAGTGTTGGTTGGAACACTTCCAGATTGGATCGGATACGACAACACATCGGATATGGTGGAAAATGGTCCTTGGCGAGCTGCCAATGGCAGCCTGCCATTGGAGTCTTGTCGTTTGCTCTACTTAGGAGTCGAAATCGCCGTGCGCGCTTGCGACCATGCGGGTTGCACTGGCGTATATCTCATGTATCTCTTCTCACTCACTTCGCGCGACTGGCGCCACATTCTGGAACCTGGCACTTACTGCCAGACCCTGTCCTCGCTGGCCCGCACTTGACCGCCATCGTCCACACGAGCCAAGAGCTCATTGCACATGACAATGAGCTCTGAGCGCGACGCGCTCACCGGGGCATTGCTCAAAGCGTAGGAAACACCCTTGGCTTCGTTTTGAATTTCGTGCACGGCGGCAAGGGGCAACTCGAACAACGACACCATCTTGAGTTTTCGGTCGAGCACCTCCAGCTCGTGGAGCCAAGCGGCCATACCGTCTGCATCCGAAATGCGGGTCAGATGATCACTTTGGACCACTTAAAGGTCCGCGCGAACGCCTGTGTCACTCGCCGGGGGGCGCGCTGAAGCCGCTCGCATGCGCATGATCAAATCAACGGAGGTGAGGCGCACCGGAGGGGGGTTGGCGAGCTGAGCACGGGCTGCTTCACCGCCGATAACACCAGCAGCTGCCGCAGCCTTCAACTTTTCACGGCAGCGTTGAATGAGTTTCGTGGTCGTCGACTTCGAAGCATCGCGTTTGGCGAGCACTTGCAGCAACGGATGCGACAGCTCGCGTAACTTGATGAGCTTGCCCTCAGCTGTGCAATACGATAAACCCAACTCGATTTTCTTGGAAGAAAATGGTACCTTCCTGATTGCTGTTGCGCACTTCTTCATCATGGCCATCGCCTTTTGGAGCTGTGTGTGGATCAAATCTTCTCTGCATCGCGCCTCACGCTTGGATAGGAGCACATCTCTACCGTCGATAGAGTCTTGGTGGACGAGGCTGAGCGTTGCCCCAATCACCTCAATTAGCTCTCCCACTCCACTAACGACTTTTCTTGCCGCTCCCTCAGCATCGAAGCCGTCGTCAACGAAATAGGAGCCGCTCAAAGTTCGGATGAACAGCCAGTTGAAGATCCACAGCATCAAACGGTCTTGAGCAGCGCCTTCACTTTCACAAGCACATTCGTCTCGGTCATCACCACCGTCATCGCCGTTGCCTTCGTCAGCACCGTCACCTGCTTCACCCCAGACCGACCAGCATTCATCGATCTTGAGTTGCTCGAGGTCAGCAATCGCCAAGGTGTCGCTCTCGTTCCCAGCTCTGAAGGAGTCCGCGCTGCCGATGCTCGGATGATCGTCTTGGCGTGCAGTTCCTCCACCGAGCTTTTCCGACATCGAATCAGCCAAGGCGCACATAAGCGTATTTTGTTCGCCTGTGCACACTCGAGCTGCTTGGATGTGGGCGAGGACCCAACCGCATCGGCGAAGACCAACTGATCATGCGTGTGGCTCTCGGTCGCCAGCTGGCACTGCACTCGAATCTTGGCTTTCATGAGCATTGAGTCTTCGTCAAACGGACCGAGAGGGGCACCTTCGAATGCGACATTGCAGACCCGTTCGAGCGTGTCCTTGAGTTCATCGAGGACCTGCTGCGTGTCGCGAAACAGCGCAATGGCTGGATCAGGAAAGTCGCGTCCGGAGTCGTTGACGGCGATCACCGAGGCGTCCAGGTCCACAAGCGCAGCGCACTCACCGGCACCATCGATGCTATCACAAGACGAGGAACTTGATCCGTCCCAGCTGCCGCTGCTCGAGTTCGATAGATCGCGCGGGGCCGGTTGCAGCTGCGACAGGCCGCCCGGCTCGCTCGCCGCGGCGTGCGTTGGAGCCGCTGGGGCGCGCGTGAGCTCATCGAACAACCCGAGCAGGTCCAGGCGAGGGTGACGGGCGGCAGGGAGTGCTCGCGATGCGCCGCGCTGCGCGCGGAACATCTTGCCGATGGGAAGACGTGCTTTTTTGGAGGTTTGTGTTTGGGCGGGGAAACTTGCAGTGGCGCGCGAAAGGGAAACCAAACAGATTGAAGCGACCATCACTCGGCCAGGGCGTTCGGGGTACTGAATTTTGTGATTTAGAACACGCTCTTTTCGAAAATTTCACAAATGATGATCCCTCATCTAGCAACAATGCGATCCTGTAGAAGGCTCCTGTTGCCCAATCAAGAGGATTTGCGGATCCATTCGTTATTGCCGGTTCTTCTCAAGATTTCCGACCCCCTCCCGAAGAACCGCCAGATTCCAATCGCCGGGGAAATATCCACCTGTGTTATATGATCATATTATTCCATAACAGAGGTTTTAAGATCATTTCAAGCTTCATTTCGAAGGAAACAGCCAATCATGCTCACTCAGGGTAGGGTTATCTTTTTCCAGTTCGTACTTTATCGAGGACCTTTTTCATTGGCTAATATGTGCAAGGAAAGTCCAATGAGAACAAACGAGTACTTTGTTTAGCCAATCAATGAGGTCTGGCGATTTGGCGGCAAGTTCGAACTCTCTTCCCAAATGCCGCGAAACGGAAATTTTCGATGGAATTGACAATAGGACACAGATTTTGTTCTCCTTGGCCCCAAGGCAACCACCATGGGAAACGCAGCATCGTCACCGCCCCCGCCGCCGTCGCCTTGGCGCGCGCTGCTCGACGCCGACGCATGGCGCGCCACATACGAAGACACGACAGGTAAAGTGAAGCACCAGCTCACGGGCGCGCGCTCCCTCGCGCTGTATGACACGCTCGCGCGCCACGTCGCCGACGCGACCACGGGCGGCGTGGTCTTCTGGCTCGGCATCTCGGCGGCGCAGGTCTTCCAGCGCGCGATCCGCGTGGGCGCTGCGACGCCCGTGGCCTCGACTGTGATGGGCACTGTCGCGGTTGCGTCCTCGTCCGTTGTAGCGCTCCATTTCGCGTCGTTCCCACGTGAAATCGGCGAAAGTGTGCTCTCCCACGGAGGCGGTTTTACTGGGAGCGAGCTCCTCAACGCATCGAACGACATTGCCACGAAGCTCAAGTCGCGCTTTGAAGACCTGAAGGACGCGCCGTCTCCAGTGTACATGGCCATGGGCGTTTTGAGCTTCAAGATGCTGGGCGGGCGAATGAGCTCGCTCGCGCCCAGCCACTACGCGAACCTCGGCGCCTTCCACTTGAAGAAGGCGTCGCTGCCCGCAACCGAGGAGTACGCCGACAGCGTCGGCCGCGGCATCATCCAGGAGTTTGGGCGGCTGTATGGTTGCCACACGTGCGGCATCAAGCGCGGCGTGCTGTACCACGCTGATCACATGCCCCCCAAAGCGTACGTGGTGGATGAAGGGTCTTGTTGGGCGTGGGTTTGGCACTGATAGACGGATTTCATGGCGTGTAGAGTGGCCAAGCGAATGAATGAAGCGCTGTGGCGACGACTGACGGGACGGAAGGTGTCGTTTCGATTCTACCCGCAGTGCTCGCCGTGCTCGAACCAGCAGGCGGGGGTCGTCAAGATGGGGAGATCGGACCTGAAGCTCCATCTGCCGGCCCTGCGGCTCTACCATACCACTGGGTTTTGGCTCGTTCTTCTCTGCACGGGTGGGCTGTACTTCGGTGGCTCCTCGTTCCTAGGTTCGTTGTGGGGATCAATGATCGAGCTGGAGTCGGTTCCACTAAACCAGTTGCGTTGCATGCTTTAGAGACTGCGGATATCCAACCTGCCAAGAAGCCGAAAGCGGATCGACGTCATGAGGACATGTCGATCGACGCGTCCTCTTCCGACCACGCCTTGTTGGTATCCCTCCGTATGCGAGAAAAGAAGATTCGTCAACAACGCCGCGCGTTCAGCGATGACAAAGACCTTGTCGCGGCTCTCGACGCCGAGTTGAGCACCATCGACGAGTGCAAGAAGCGTCTCAAAGACACGCTCAGACACCAGCAGAAGCGCGATTAAACCAAGAATACTTGACGCCGAAAGGCAAAGCTGCCGGCCCAATATCATTCCTTATCATCTCTACCGTTACAATCGTCTGGAGCCTGGTTCACACGTCAAGAAGAGCAGCATCCAGTGATATCTATTGAAGGTGAAAAAGGTTCATCCATCGGCCGATAAGGCACGCCGGTGCTATTTATTGCTCGATGGAACAATGTTGCTAAGCGTATTTCTGTACCACGCGCTACTAGATGTCGTTGTTGGAGCATCCAGTTGATATCCACCACACTCTCCACAACAACATGGCAAGTCCGGATCGTGAGCGCTTGGCGAAACAGCTGCTTCAACGTCGTCATATTGGTTCGGGTGGAGAACCGCTTCGGCGCGCGTCCAAGCCCACGAGTGCGAAGCCAAAGAGCGGAGTTCACGGATCTCAACGACCAGCCCACCGCCACAAGAATCTACACCGGCTACCTTCACCGACGGAGGAACAGCTTGAGCGACGCGAGCAAGGATGGAACGACCGTTTCTCATGTGAGACGCCGCCGCAGCCGAAGCGCCTGACCATAGTTCACTGCCGAAGCAACGAGGGTGGAGATCTCCACGATCAAAAAGAGCGGAAAATTCGAGATGAACGTCAACAGTACGGATATGGTGATGCACCTAAGCACCAGCGGCCTAACGTGGGCCGTCTAGTACCAATCGTCCCGCTTTCGAATCCTCCCAAGGTATGTCGTTGTCGTAACCATCCGATGTCCAGTATCTAAGCGTTTGATGTTGAATTAGGAACCCGAGGTAGCGACCTCGAAAGAGGAGAAACTACGCTTCAATGTACTCAAGGCTATAGACACTAGGGAGACTCTCATCTACCAGCTGAACGCGTTGATCCTGTGTACGCCAGTCCAAGAGGCAACTGTAATGGCAGCACCGCGAGTGTCCAAAGGTAGCCATCCGCAGATCAAACCAAAGGCAACAATGGCTCTCGCCCCAGCGATGTCCTCGTCGTCTGCGAAAGGGAGCGTCTCCGCGATGAGCAACGCTCGCGAAGCTATGCGCCTCGCACAACAGCTGGGAGCAGACTTGCAAGTGTCGGGCATCCAGGTTGTCGAGGGAATCGTGGAGTGGATGCTCGAGGCGGGAGCCAAAGCCGAGTACGTGGTCAGCAAACTTACCTTAGCTCCTATCTGTATACTCACAAACACGTTGTCTATAGGAAGCCGCCGGAGTTCGTCTGGCGCGGTCGCAACTACTTCATCAAGATGCACAGCGATTTGGACTTTGCTGGGCCCGAGTTGTACGCGCGCGGTGTTGAGCTTGATTGTTTCACTGCGTCCAATGCTCTCTGCATTCGGCCCGACCAGAAGCTCGGGCGAGTCCTCGCAGCGCAGGCCATTATATTGGAGATGGTGGAGATGGCGC
This sequence comes from Pythium folliculosum, assembly GCA_023336295.1. Classification (NCBI taxonomy): domain Eukaryota; phylum Oomycota; class Peronosporomycetes; order Pythiales; family Pythiaceae; genus Pythium; species Pythium folliculosum. The sequence continues at coordinate 89,783 of JAADWV010000008.1, forward strand.
GATCGCAAGTAGCTAAAGACGAAAAGATGATGCTGACCGGGCGTGACCAAACTATGAAGAGCGGAAGAAGAGCTGGATCCCGCAAACTCCCCTCACAAGCTAATGCTGAAACTTCGGACTCGAACGAAACGGAATCAACCGACAATGTGGTCCAACGTCACGTCGGCGCGGACGAAATGGTCGCTGCAAGCACTCCCGCGGACGACTATGAAGACGATGGATTCAATAGCGCAAGATCTGATGCCGCGAGTCTACCGCCTGGGCAGCGGGATCTGGAAACAGAGAAGGAACTTGTCAACATCCTCGATGAGAGCTTTTGTGAGTCTTCGGCTCGAGCGAATGTTGATACTGTGAACTCGTCCGTAAAGTTGTCTGAAAGATCAACCAAAAGCTCAGCACGCGACGAGATCAGCTTCGACAATGAAGACGTCCAAGAGCCCCTGCAGCCAGAGAGTGTCGACGCTGCTGGGGATCATGCTCGTGCTGTCGCAGTGGAGACATCACGACTATCCACAGATCCCGAAGTTGACAACGAGGTGCAACCAAATCACGAGGAGATCAGTCTTCCTGTGGGCGCTGACACTGATTTCACCGAGGGAAACGAGCCGGAGAAGGACTGTGGGGATGAAGCTGTCTGGGATCGAGCAGCGGTTTCTCTCCAGCGTGTTGCTCCTCTTGGAAGGAAAGTCTCAGGTGCCAGGCTTCGGGACTGGATCGCGTGGATCACGGCCCATCGCAATGATCTGCGCGATGCCGTAGAAAAGGCATCGTGGTTGAAGGTGCAGGAAGCTATCGATGGTTCTCTTCTGCACGTGTTCGCTTCGACATGGGAGAACAAGGAGGCGCTCGAGTCGATGGTGGCGTGCATGAAGTCGGAGCAAGAACTACTGGACATCAAGTTGTCTCACCATGTGTGGGATGAGTGCATTGTTCTCCTGGATGAAGTGTGTGGCGGAATCGCTCACACAATTGAGCGGGACATCGTGAGTATCAGCCCACTTGTCTCGGAAGTCGATCTATCAGACGTCATGGAAGCGGCAGAGAACGCGTTGGACAATGATGCTGGTGGTGTGTTGCGCTGGGTTGGAAAAGCTGTCAATGTCCTGCTGCAACTCCGTCCAACACGTGAGTCCAAGTCAACTCCGCCAGGACTAAGCCGGCTGGTGCGCGTATTTTATCCGTACTTGGTGAATCAAAGGCGCGACAAACTGGTTCACAGCTGGAGCCAGATAGAAAGTATGTTCGCGGGCAAGTGCGGGGTCAAGATCGAAGAACTATCATTTCTTCTCGATAGTCCAGGCAAGATCTTGCTGCTCAACGTTGAGTGCCTTCGTCGCATCAGCCAGGAGGAGAGTGAAGATGATGCCGTCCCAAAACTCACAATCGTGTGTGATCGACAAAACGTGTCGGAGTCCTCGAGACAAGCAGTGATGAAAAAGTTCTTTGCTACCAACGGAGCTACCAGGCAGTTGCCGAGCTATCAAATATTCCCCTTCTTCGAGAGCTCGTTTGGAGAGAAGGTCGTGGATGGAGTGCGGGTCGAGGAAGGCGAAGGAAAAGGTCCGCTCAAGGAGTGGTTCGCCCTTCTCGCCGCTGAGCTGACCGCGAAATGGGCGGTCGTTGAACTTTCAGTCGCTGCCTCGGATGATTATGATCCGGTGCTCGTGAATGGAAACAAGCTTGTGGTGGACCGCCTGGACCTATGGGTGAAGCCAGGATTCAAGGTCGAATGGCGGTCACCTGCCGATGGTACCACGGTCTCTCGCATCATCAACAAGTGTGATACCAGTACAGGCGCCTACATGCTCGATCGAGGAGGCATCTCGAACCACTCGTTTAACGTCTCGGAGTTGAAGGTATACAAACCACGAACAGCGTATCTCGAGTATATCCAAGCATCAGAGAGCTACTGGCTCAACGAAGCGGTTATCGATACGTCAGAGAACCGACAAATGGTTGAGTTTGTGGGTTGGTTCCTCGCCAACGCCCTCGTCCATCAGTGTGCATTACAGATCCGTCTCCACAACCTCCTCTTTGATCTGCTGCTCGACCCCAAGCGCACTCTCAGGCTCCAGGATCTGGAGCTGCTCGATCCGTCCTTGCACACTGCAATCGAGCAGCTCCAATACATGAAGCCTGCCGAGTTCGCGAGCTATCTCGAGTTCGAAGGTGAATCACCGGCGTTGTCTGTCGTCGACTATACAGCCCAGACGATCGATCAAAAGTATGGCGCACAGTCCAACATCGCGTGGCAACTTGAAGAGATGAGGCGCGGATTCTACCGAGTATTCACGGACCAGGACCTACACCGCTGCGGCATCACTGCCGTCGATTTGACGGATCAACTTCAGGGTAATGCCGAAGATACCTCCAACAAGGACTTCGCGATCTCGGAGGTGTTCCGAGTGTCGCTGGACCCTGAATTCGTGAGCTGCCAACCGCTCCAGCGGTGCTTCTGGGACGCTGTGAATGGATTCAATCCCAACCTCAAGCGCAAATTGGTGAAGTTCATTACGGGCGTGGACACGCTACCGCAAGCCGGCACTGAGGTACGCTTGAAACGGTATTGTACTCCCTCACTGAGCCCAACTGAACTATGATATGTGCTCGCAGTTCCTCCGCATTGAGATGCCTTTCTCAGCTTTATCGCCGGATGAATGTGATCGAACGCTGCGAATGCTGCCTCAGTCTCACGTAAGTTTGTATTGATGAAGGATGCGATTTGTGTCGTTTCTAACATCCCTTGTTGACCGTAGACGTGTGACAACACGCTTGAGCTGCCTCACTATTGGCGCGCACTTTGTTGGAAGCTCAAGCACGACGCCGATCGACCGAGTGAGCGTCTGGAGATGGACCTAACCGCGCTGCTGCGGGAAAAGCTCTCGCTCGCGGCTGAGTACTCGTCCGGGTACGGTCTCGACGGAACCAACGCGACGGACAGCTCGCTCGCTGGTCTTCTTCCGGGAAGTCTCGGAGCGCGAGCTGCTGGCTCGACACTGGATGTCCAGGACAGCTACGAGTCGCTGGACGTACCAGGCCTCGGCGGGGACAGTACCGATGGCGCCGGAGAGAGCAGGACCCAGCCCGTTCCGTTACAAGCGGATGAACCGCTCCCTCTTGAAACGACTGATGTGAGACAGAACGCCAAGCCTACCGAGCCCCAGGAGATCAGTGCCACTGCGACTACTGGTGACGAACCCGGCGAGGAAATGTACGAAGCCGACGAATGGGACGTGGAAGAGGAAGCGCTTGATGGATGAGAAAGATGCAGGAAAGAGTCGGCACCCAGTAGCACCGCACAGTACGTGGCCTCGCCGCCGCTCCTCCATTGACGACTTCGTGTCGCTTCGGTCGCCGTATCTTCTCATGCCCGAAACCCCACTTGGCGTTTTCTTTTTCTCAGAATACAGCTATCTGAGGCCAGATGCAGTTACCAAAACAAGGTATGTTTGATTTTTCGAAGCTGGGTCTATGACATTATCAATGAGCCTTGTTTTGATAGAATGGGCTGTCTGAGTCGGCGGCGTTTTTTTTTTTGCGGCCCAGCTCGGCAGGCCCACATGCGGCCATCAGCATCGGCCGTCACTCTGCGCTGGCATCGGAAAGACGGACGGACCAACGGCCACGACGTCTTCTTCGCCCGACGCGCGCCGTGTGTGAGTTGCATCTCCCAAACGTGTCTCCACCCTCCTGCTCTCGGCCGCGGTCGTTCATTGCACTATCGACTCGGCCGGTGGCACGTCGATCCATCCTTCTATTTCCTCCCGGGCCAACCCATCTCTCCCATCCTTCCCGTCGTCAGTCACATCCATGCCACCGGCGGTCGACGGCTTCCACGAGTCGCTCGACGACCTGCTGCTCGCGAGTCGCGTGCTGCTCAAGCGTGCAGCCCACGCGCCCGTCGAGAGCCTCACGAGCGACGTGCGCCACAAGATCGAGGAGCTGCTCGCCGCGACCCAAGAGCTACGCTCCACCGTGCACTCGCGCAGCGATGCGCAGCAGCCGGCGCTGGCGCCCACGACCAAGCGCTTCGACCCGCTTCAGCCGACGCCGCAGCTCTCGCCCGATGATGCGTGGGGCGCCGCCAGCGCGGCCGCCAGTCCCAGCGGCGGCAGCGCCTCGCAGCCGTCCGTGTGGTCCGGCTTCTACAACAAGACGCTGCGCGAGCGCTTCGACGTGCTCTCGCTTATGTACCCGCGGCTGCAGCGCGTCAAGCAAGAGAATGACGCGGACGACAAGCTCCACATGATCGAGGGCGCGGCCAAGCTCGGCGAGCTGCCCGTGCGCACCGCCAACCTCATGATCGAGAACTGCATCGGCGTGCTGGGCATCCCGCTCGGCCTCGGCCTCAACTTTGTCATCGACGGCAAGCACCTCTCGGTGCCCATGGCGGTCGAGGAGCCGTCGGTTGTGGCGGCGGCTTCGAGTGCCGCGAAGCTGGTCGCGGCGTTTGGCGGCGGCTTCGCGACCGCCACGACCGGCAACATCATGACCTCGCAAGTGCAGCTCGTGGACACGCCCGATATTCCTGAAGCCATCGCGACCATCGCTGCGCACCGTGAACGACTGCTCCACATCGCCAACACGACGCTCTGTCCCAACATGAAGAAGCGCGGCGGCGGCGCCGCCGACGTGTACTGCCGCGTGGTCACGCAGCGCACTCGCGCGCGACACACACAAGTCCACGCCGACTCCAGCGACTTTTGGTATACGCCCTGTGCGGACGAGCTCACGATCCATGCGTCGACGCCCGACGTCGAGTACCTCGTGGTCCACATCGACGTCGACGTGTGCGAGGCCATGGGCGCCAACATCGTCAACACGGTCGCCGAGGGCCTCTCGACTGAGATTTGCCACCTCACCAAGAGCCGTTGCGGGCTGCGCATCCTCACGAACTTGTGCATGCAGCGCCGTACACGGTCGACGTTCGAGATCCCAGTGAAGAAGCTCGGCTGGAAGGGCGTGGACGGCGACCAGGTCGCCGCACGCATCGTCGAGGCCTACAACTTTGCAGCTGTGGACCCGTACCGCGCCGTGACCAACAACAAGGGCATCATGAACGGCGTGGACGCCGTCGCGATCGCCACGGGGCAGGACTGGCGTGCCATCGAGTCGGCTGCCCACTGCTATGCGAGCCGTTCGGGCCAGTACGCGTCGCTCTCCAAGTACGAGATTGTCGAGCACGCTAGCGACGGTGTGCGCGTGCTCCGGGGCAGCCTCGAGATGCCCATCTCTGTCGGGTCCAAGGGCGGCGCGCTGCAGACCCACCCGGGGTACCGTGCGACCCACTCGATCCTGGGCCAGCCGGATGCGCGCGGGCTCGGCAGTGTCATCGTGAGCGTCGGGCTTGCACAAAACTTTGCGGCTATCCGCGCGATCGCGATTACTGGTATCCAGAAGGGCCACATGGCGCTCCACGCACGCAACATCGCGGTCGCGGCCGGCGCACCAAGCGAGCTTGTTTCTGAGGTGTGCACGTACATGCTTGGCCGCAAGTCGATCAACGTCGAGACCGCAAAAGAGTACCTCCACGCGCACGAAGTGTTCTCCGAGATCCATAACAACTCGCCGCCGCTGTCCCCGCAGACGACTCAGGCCGAGCCGCTGCCGTCTATGTTCTATGTCGCGATCCCTGTGCCGCATTTGGAAGGGACGGTCAGTGTCAACATCGCCTTCCAGTCGATCAACAAGCACCCACAGTACATCGCGATCCAGCCGACAGCGACGCCAACGGGGGCTGCACAGGACGCGCCGGAGCTGCCGCTAATCCAGCGGCAACTACTCGGCGACAAGGGCTACAACCAGCTTGAGAAGATGTTTTTGTTCCTGGCGTCCATGCGATCGATCGTGATCAGCGAGGTGTCAAATGAGCTGCAGGAGACCGAAGGCTCTGGGAACTCTACGCCGGTCTTGTCGCGTGCGAATCTCGCGCTTCAGAACAAACTGCAGCTGCTCTCGGTGATCATCAACATCCTCGTATACCGGCTCATGGAAGTGCGCGCCGAGGCCACGGGCGCGTTCATGCGCGAGCTGCTCGCAAGCGGCTCATCGCTGAGTGACCTCGACGGCGCGCGCTGCCGTGTGCTGCTGGAGAACGTTCCCGCGAGCGACGACGTGCTGTCCACTGGCCTGCCGCTGTTCCTCGCGCTCTGCCAGGTGCTGCAGTACCACTTGGAGCAGGACGTCGCACACGCACTGATCCGCGAGCGCATGGCCACGGAGGAGTGGGAGCTCCTGCGCGCAGTTGTGCGCAGCTTCGAACTGGTCTCGGACGAGCACGACGCAGCTGACGGCGACGACGACGGCAACGACGAGGCCAAGCTCGAGGCGTTCATGGCCATCCATGCCAAGCGTTGGCAGGCAACGATGCTGCTGCTCGTGGACGCGCTCGCGCTCGCGTCCGAGGCTGTGACGCCTGCGCGACTCGACGCGCTGCGCTGTATCGGCGAGTACATGGAGTGGGAAGGTACGATCGCGCACGACATCGCCCGCTACTCGCGGGCCGTGACCGAGCGCGTGCCCAATGCGTTCGTATTCTGGATGCGGCGCCACGGCCACAGTGTCGCCGCGATGGTAGCGGCCACCAGTGAGACGAGCGGTAGCGACCGCGCAACGCTCGTGGACGCGTTCCGCCGCGTCGCCGACGCGTGCGCGCAGCGCAAATGGCAACAGCTCGAGCACGCGCAGGCGCAGGCCGACGCAGCACCGGCCGTGTTCTCGCTCTCGGCTGTCAAGCGCGTGGCGCAGCTTGTGCGCCAAGTGTACGCCGAGCGCAGCGGCACGCGGCCGCGGAAAGACTCGTTCTGAGTCAGCTAGCAGTGCGACCCCGTAGCTCACTAGGATATCGGGGGAGGGAGTCAAGAAATGAAACGCGCCCGCTAGGGGAGTGACTTACACACACAGAGTGCTCATGGATTCTCGTGTACAGGCTTGTGTTCTCCGTCGACCTCGTCTATTCGCTGCTGCAATACGACAAACGCCATCGCGTAGTCGCCGTCGTGGGATATCGACACATGCGACGCCTGCCATCGAGTGCGTTTTGTCAGTGCCGTCTCATAAGACCAACTAAGTCGCTCATCCGTTCGTTTCCCACACACCTCGAGTTGCAGCTGCGCCGCAAGCGTGGCCGTCTCGCCGTGGAACCGCAGATCCAGCGCCTGGATCTCCTCTGCCACGGGCAGCGCCGTGTGGATCTGCTTATGGAGCAGCTCTTCCAGCGCATTGGCGTCCGAGTGCGCGGCCGTGTCGATGTTGTCGGAGTGCTGCACCCGCCGCCGCGCTGTACTGATCTCCGGGAAGAGCACGCGGTACCGCTGGAACGCCTTGAACGTCGCCTCCTTCACGGCCCACCTGTACGCCACCGCGTAGGTCAGAGACAGCGACACACAGAGGGGAAAGCAGATGAACCAACGCACCGCGAGGCGAGGAAGAGCGGCTTGTGCGCGTCCGCGCGCGCGTGGAAGAGCGCGATCTCGTCGGCGTGGAACGCGCGCCGCAAAAACCGGTCGCCGAAGCGCGCGTAGGTCTCTTGCACGCGCGCGACGCGCGCGACATCCACGCCCACGCCAAAGATGCGCAGCCGCGGCGGTGGCGCCATGTTTCTTATTCCAACCGACACTCCAACGCTCTCACGCCAGAACAATCAAGGCACGTCCGACATGTACTGCTTTAGCGTGGTGTTATTCAGCCCCAAGCCTCTTTGGTGAATATATACTGATATAGTGTAGGATGAACCTGAGATGCGCGAACCATGGGTCCAGTATTGGAGAAGCCTGTCCGTTGGGTTCGCCAACGGCACCGTCAGCCTCATTTTAGCCAATCCAAATCTCTAGTCCGTATTTCATCCAATCAATTTAGCTGGGTTCATCCGAATCAGCTGAGCAGCCTCTCACCCTCGTGGGTCCGCATGGCGAAGCGGCGGAAGAAGTCAGGTCGCATCTGTCGCTTCTGTATTGGCGCGGTGGTGGGCACCCAGTGACCGCGTTTCCCCATTTCCCATTTACCTCTCCTTCCTCTCCCTCGCTCCGCCCTCCTCCGCTCGGCTCACATGGGCCGCCTCCACGTAGCAACGACGACCGAGACCACGCGCCGCGGCGACCGCGCGGCCGTCGCACACGGCAGCAGCCACGACGACGACAACACCCACGAAGACCACGAAGATGACGCGGCGCCGACATGGGCGACGCACGACCCGCCGCGGCCGGCGCGCGCGACGCTGGCGCCGCACGGCGGCGGCGCGAACCCGTTCCAGCTCCCCGGCCAGCGGCGCCGCGCCGCCCACAAGCGCAGCGCGCCAAGCGAGTCGCACCCGCTGACGCGCAACGCCGCCGGCAGCGATGGCGGTGTGGCGATCGCGGTGGAGAGCGCCGCGGGGAAGCGCACGGTGTACCAGGTCGTGATCGACAAGGTGGGCCACGGCGTCGCGCCCGACCCGCCCGTGCTGCTGCCCGAGGCCGCGCCCGCCGAGGTCTCGACCCAGGCGCTGTCGTTCGCGGCCGTGGAGACCGCCGACATGGCGGCGGCCGCGCAGCGCGAGTGGCAGTGGGAGCACCGCGACTCGATCGAGCTCGGGCTCGTGGGCGTCGCGGTGTTGCTGGTCGCGGCCGTGGTCATGGCCGTCGCGCGGCGGCAGCAGCGCGCCTACGAGCGGCAACAACAGCAGCAACCAACATCCTCAGCCAATGTGGCTGGCGGCGCCGACCCGACGGACGTGGAGACGGGGCGTCGCCCGACGCTGCAACTGGCCACGCCCGGCATCCGCGCGACGCAGAGCGACGATGAGATCGGCACGCCCGCAAGCGAGGACGAAGGCATCGTGTGACGACGTTCCTCTCCATAGCGTCGTAGTTGGTGTCCGAAATAGAAATGCGCAGTTCCGTGTGAATAGTGACCCACCAGGGCATTCCGATCCCGTCACTGTGTATGCAAAGGGCCATAGCCGGCACCATGCAGCAGCAGAGCCGGCGCATCCACGAGCTCGTGGAGCTGAGCCGCGACCGCGTGGCCCACGTGCGCGCCGGCCAGAGCCTGCTGGACGTGCTGGACGCCACGACGCAGCCGGCAGCCGCAACGACGCAGCGCGGACTTTTCCCGCCGCCGGCCGCCTCGGCGCTCGTGTCACAGCAGCGCGTGACGTTCGTCAACAGCAACAGCAACAACAGCAACAACGCCAGCGATACCGGCGGGCTCCGCGCGGTCATGCGCAAGCGCGCGGCCGTCGTGCTCCGCGCGCCGACGCTTGGGGACCCAGCGGCGCGTCACGGCCACGGAGGAGCCGCGCCGGCGCTGTCGTCGTCCGAGCAGTTTGCGGTCTACGCCGGCAGCAAGCTCACGCAGAGCGGGAGCCTCAACATGCTCGAGCGCCGCAAGGCCGTGCCGCTCGCGGCAGCCAGCTCGTCCAAGCAGCTCGCCAAGCTCGTGGCGCAGCACGAGGCCGCCACGAAAGAAAGAGACAAAGCGGCCTCACCCGTCAGCCCGCTGCTGCAGGCCGTGGCGGCCGTGAAGGGCCGCAACGCGTTCCTCAAGCTCAAGCAGCGCGCCGTGCAGCGCGCGCCCACTCGCGAGGCTGCAAGGAACACGCACATGGCGTTCCTCGAGTTCCGGGCTTCGGCGTCGCGGGGGGAACGCGCACCGCCAGAGAACGACCTGGCGCAGCTGAACGCGTCCACGCGCGAGCCGTTGCGCTTCGGCGACGCCGTGTGCCTGATCTCGCTGGCGTCCAACCTGCCGCTCGCGATCGGTCACCACGGCCGCACGGTGCGCGTGCGCGACGCCGTGGCCGGGCCGCACATGGTGTTCACGCTCGTGGACTTCCGCAACCCGTCGCGGCGCGACGACGTGCTCGTGGGCGAGCCGTTCTGGCTGCGCGTGGACGCCTCGCATCTCGACGTGGGCGAGCCCGACGAGATCCTCGCGCTGCTCGTGGACACGCACTACTACCTGGGCGGCCCAGGGCCCTTGGAGGACGACGAAGAGGAGGAGGTGGATGAACGAGGCGTGCTGCGCGGGTCTTTACGCAAGTACGCCACACGAACGGCCACAGCCAGCGATGGCCCGCGGCGGCGGCGGCGGCCGGATGACCAGTCGTTCAAGCTCGTGGCGTTGAAGGCGAGCGTGCCGTCGGCCGAGTACTACGGCGACGACGCCGCGACGCGCGAGTACGCGGTGGAGACCAACGCCAAGGTGATGCGGCTCGCGCAGTGGCGGTTCGCGGCGGCCAGCGTGGCCGACAACAACAACGAACGTCGCCATCGCCATCATCATCGCAAGAGCACGACCGCGCATCGCCGGCGCCGGCGGGCTGGTGGCGATGACAGCGACCGTAGTGACCACGAGGGCAGTGACAATAGTGACCGCGGCGGTGGCGATGACAGTGACCGTAACGACCCCACCAGCGGTCAGCTCGTGCTCAACTGCGCGTGCGTGGGGCTCACGCTGGGCGAGCTGGGTGAGCTCGCGCTCGAGTTTGACGCTCAGCGGCGTCGTGGGGTGCTTCGTGGCTCGCTCACTCGCGCCGAGGAGAGCGAGCCACGTGCCGCGCCACGCGTCGAGCGGCGCGAGTCTTGCGCGTGGCAAGTGCGGCTCATGAAACGCGGCGATCCGCCACCGCCGCTTCCACCGCCGGGAGGCGATGACGCCAGTTCGCCCTCGCGGCGGACGTTGTCGCCAAGCAACCACAAGCAGAAGCCGCCGCCACCACCGAGCTCGCCCGTGGGGAAGCGGCGCCCGCCGACGCAGCAGGAGTCGTTCGAGTGGCTCCAGTTCCATCGCGACCGCGTCGAGCGCGAGGCCAAGCGCGTCGACGAGAAGCGCGCGCTCGCGCGCGAGGCCCACGCGGTGTACGACTCGGTCGCCGCGCGCAGCAACGCCAAGTTGCTCCAGATCGAGAACAACAAGGCCGTGCACCACCGCGAGTACTTCCAAAGCCGCTTCCAGCAGGTCGTAGAGGCCCGAGAGCGGAGGAAACATGTGAAAACCACGACATTGCCGCGGATATGAGATATGGAGGTGGAGGGAACAACATGGATTTGTAGTATATTGACTGTCGACGACACTACCGCGCGTCCTCGTCGCCGTCAGCGTGCTGCTCTCCCTTCTGCTGCGCCGTCTGCTGCTTCTTGCGCTTGAGCTTGTCCTTCTTGCGGCGCTTGCGCGCGTCCTTCTGCGCGTCCGAGAGCTGCTTGCGCTTGCTGCCGACCTGCGCTGCGTCCTCTTCCTCCTCACCACCCTCTTCTTCTTCAGCGGCGTCGTCTCCCTCCGCGTCGCCGTCCTCCGCCTTCTCCTTCTGGACGGCCGTCGTCGTCGTGGCCGCCTTGGTCGCCGCGGCAGAACCAAACGGCTTGAGCGTGCCGGCCGCGGCCGCGTCGCGCTCAAAGTAGGCGACGAAGAACCCGTTGGTCTGGTCCTCGTGGCCGTCGGCGCGCACGAGCGCGTCGGCCTGCTCGGACGAGAGCTCAGCCACGGGCTGCCCGCGGCGTGGCCACGTGGGGAGGCACTTGCGCAGCACGAACGGTGCGGGGTCGCGCACGTTCTGCGCCGAGCCGAGCGCAGCCGCAACGACCTCCTCGTTCTCCTTCTGGAAGATCGAGCACGTCGAGTAGGACACGCGCCGCACCTGCGGGAACGAAAAGGCCTTGAGCAGCGCCTCGAGCTGGAAGTCGGCGAGCGACTGGAGCCGCGCGGCCACCTCGCCGTCGGCATCGCCGCCCGCCGCGTCGTGCTCGCGCTCCTCGTCCTTGAGCTGCGAGCTCGCAATGTCCAGCAGGTGGTCCAACCGGTTGGTCATGCCCGAGCCCGAGCACGACGGGTCCAACAGGATCGACCGCACGTTCGCGTACTTGGCGTCGCCCACGTCCACTTCCAGGAAGCTCTGGAGGCACGGCTCCACGCGCGCGTCGGCGCCTGCGAGTTTCATGCGGCGCCGCAGCAGGTCCAGCCGCTTGGCCGAGCGGTCGAACGCAAACACCTTGCGCAGCGGCGCGTCGTCACTGTCCGCTTTCTCTTGCTGCTGCGCGAGCAGCATGGCCGCGTGGCTCGTCTTGTTGCCGGGCGCGGCACAGGCGTCGATGACGTCGCCCTCGTCGCCACTCGGGTCGGCGCGCTCGCCGTGGAGCACGAACGCCGGGAAGCAACTGGCTTTGTCCTGGAGGATGAGCTTGCCCTGCTTGACGAGCGCGTGGTCGTGGAGCTCCGTGCCCGGCGGCAGCACGAGCAGGTCGGCAACGTGGGCGTCCGCGCGCACGCCGGCGGCCTCGAATTCTTGGAGGAACGCGTCGCGCTCTTCCGGCGAGATCGCGAGTGTGTTCACGCGCACGTACCGCGGCAGCAGCAGCTCGGATTTGCGGTTCTCTTTGGGCAGCAGCGCCTCGTTCGAGGCCACTTTGGTCTTGATCTTGAGCCGTACGAGCGCGGCCTTGAACGCGTTCGCGAACGGCATGAGCTCCTTCTTGACGTGGCCGCCGCCCTGGATCTTCTGTCGCCCAAAGAGCAGGTCGTAGAGCGACACGAGAAGCAGCGCGCGCTGCGGCGAGCCGCGCGCGAGCTTGGTGGGCCACTTGCACTCGGGCACGGCCGCCAGGAGCTGCTCGAGCAGCGGCTTGAAGCGCAGCGTCTCGCACACGAGCGCGAACGAGCTGCGCTTGTGCTGCACGCCGTCGGCGTACGCGAGGCTCTTGAGCCCGCCCTCGCGGCGCTCCAGCTTCTGCAGCAGCGCCGCCGCCTCCTTGTACAGCTCGCTCATGATGAACGCGATGTGGCTTCTTGGGGATTGGCGACCAGCGCCAGCCAAAATGTGCCATAGTGACATGTGAGATCGTCACTCTAGAAAGGGAATGAATGCATGTAACGTCACTATAGAGAGGTAACTGTAGCCATGGCACTGGTAGCCAACGAGCCGAAAAGGTCTCATGAGCAGCAGGGTCGGGGAAGCGGCTGGAAGACCCAGGTGATGTGCCGCCGCACGGAGCCGCCGGCGAACGCGAACACCAGGCGCAACGACTCATCGTTCAGTACACGCGGCGACACGCGCTCGTCCCGCACGGCCTCCATCGGCGGAGGGTCTGTCGCCGTCGTCGCTGACGCCCACCACCTGCGAGCGCGCAGGACGCTGAGCAACGCTAGCCGCGTGCGGCGTCCGTCCACGAGCACGCGGTCGCGGTGGCGGCTCAGCTCGCGTGTCAAGTGGGCCGCCGAGGTCGCCTGCGTTTTGACTGAGACCACTTCGAGTCGCGTCGTGTCGGTGCGCAGCGCACGAATGAGCTGCTGGAGAGCGGCGTCCTCCTGGGTTGTGCCACGAATGTCCACGTGGAGTGTGCGCAGTCGCTGTGTGAGAGGACGCGAAGCATCGCACAGCGCGTCCATGAGCGGACCGAAGACGTTCGTGTGTGCCACCACAACGATCCCCGTTCTCCCAAAACCACAGCTTCCACACTGCCTCGCCGCCGATGAACTCCCAGTAGACGATAATCGCAGCGAAGACACGCGACATGGTCGCGGCTCGGCTGTGTACGCGTCTAGTAGCGGCCGCAGGCTCTGGAGGACGCAATCGTATAGTGCCAGGTCATGCAGGTTGGGGCACGTGGCGAGGATCAGCTCGAGCTCATTGCCTCCCAACGGAGTGTGGTGAGCAAGCGTGAGTGAGCGAAGCTGGGGGCCGAGAAAGAGAGGCAGAGGTGACCGATACGGGATGTGGAGGCTGGATGCTTGCCATACCTTGGGCAGTTGCAGATGCAGGCTTGTTGCAGCGAGTAACGAGCCCACGGGCGTTGCCGCGTCCACGTATTGCCACACTGGATCCGACTGCGTCCACACCACGTCACCTTCTTTGGCCCACACGAGACCCGCGCCAGCGTAAACGACGCCGACAAAGCCTTCAGTGGTTAAATGGGCGACCACTTCCACTTCTTCGTCGTGAGTGGCCGTGACCACGACGTAGTCCGCGGCTGTATGGCCTGGTTCGACAAACAGCGCTGTCCCGCGAGCGACGATCACGCGCGCGCCGAATGAGTACAAGTCGACCTCGATAGATCTGAAGCGCGGGCCGTAGCGGCTGCGCACTGCGGCGCCCACGACGTCGCGAAGCGGCAGACCACTTCGCACAATCTCGTCCAGGTACTGGATCTCTCCTCGGTTGAGAGTTGTCCAGCCGCGGCGGATGGTGAGCGAGTGTAGCTGGCGCTCATGGCGGCGGCGCGTCGGGTGGAACGCCGCGTACGCGAGCCACGCGAGGTGCAGCAGCTTATCGTGTGTAACTTCACCGTCGCATGACAGCGAAGACACGACGGAGCCGCGCGGCACAATCGACAGAATCGCACCGTAAAGCTCAAACGACCCGCTACTTGGATACAGCACGAGTGACGGGATCCGAGGCACAAGCCGCAAAAGCGTACACACCATGCGCACGCGCGCGAGTCGAGACGGTAGGGACTTGGACCATATCGCGCCTCTATTGCCACCGAAAAACTCCATCGCGTCAACGCGAGTCGCTGGGGTACCATTGACGAATGTTCTGATGATGGTCGCGAGCGCGTCGCTGCCGGTCAAGCTTGTTTGCTTCCGGGAGATAGGAACACTATGAGTGAACGAGATGCGTAAATCGCGTAACGGCGACAGGGGCGCGCCGTCGACTGCAACGCCCAACGCCAGCGCGGCCGCTCGCGAGCGCTGGAGATCCCGCACACAACGCGCGATCGTGTCCAGTGCGAGTGTGCGGTGGAATGCGTGGTTTGCATCCAACGGATCGGTGAACACGTCAGACGTGTACCAGTAAAAAAGCGTCAACGGCTTCACGTGCACCACGACAAACGGTTCGAGTTCGCGCGCAAGCGCAGCGCGGTCTCGCTGCGCCTCCATCGCAGACGGCTCCTGCGAATGGACCCCGCAAGTGATGAAGTCTCGCCAGAAGACGTCGGCGTCCGGCTCGTCCAGGAATTCTGTCCCGAACACCGCGAAATAGTGCAGCGCATCTCCCACAGGCGGGAATGCGTGGTCCGCGGTGGACGAGGGGTCTTTAGGGTCTGTCAGCGCGCGCATGAACTGCAACTCCAGCAGAGCGCGGCGCCAAAACGATGGGTTCTCTGAGGGCACGAAGCCGGCACACATGGCGAGCGTGGACACCACATCGCACGCGAGCCGCACGCGCGCGCCGTCTCGGAGCAAGGTGCCGCTGGGGACGTAGAGAGCCGGAAGTGCGTCAGCGGCGGCGTCGACGAAAGGCCAGTTCCAGTGGGGGTGCCCGCGAAGGAAGGCTGTGTGGTCACGCAGCAGTTCCCACGCGCGCGCAGGCGGGAGCAGCTGTGGCATGGAAGAATGTTCTGACAGTGAGAATGCTTCAAAACGAGAATGCTTAAAAATGTGGTGAGCGATTGTGACGTGGATTGGTTCTGCTCTCTGGGACGAGGCGATAACGTAGTCGTTGGTGTTATGATGGGGGTCTTCAACGACGGGAGTGAAAGTAGTACGCAAGTGAGGCCGTGCAGCACGGGGATGAAGTCGGGTCCGAGATCTTCAAAGTCAAAGAAGAGATCTGGTGTGTTGCTCCAGGTGTTCGCCCCAACCTCCCTGAAGCTCCACTGCTCAAGGTTCGTCGCGATCACGGAAACGTTGGGGTGGTTCACGTGTTGCTCACTCAAAATCGCCGCTGCGAGCAAACCTTGGGTAACGGCATGGCGGACTTGAGCGGGGCCAGCTCGACGCGTCTTCAGCTCCACGACGCACTTGGGAACGCCGCCTTGGAACACGACATACTCGGATTCACCCCGGATGTTGCTATGTGGAGCATCGCGAATTGTCACGCCCTGGCGAAGCTCGAGCCAGTCGTGTCCAGCACTGTCGGCGTTGACGACGTCAATCACGGCATTGAAGATGGCTTCCGCGATACTCGCCACGAACGCCTCCGGGCCACGCAGGGGCTGCTGTCTTGCACCGCGGACGAGTCGGTTGATGCGGGTGTGCACTCTCTCCACCATCTCGAGAGGCACGGGGCGGCGCAGATGAAAGCCTATTGGAAAGGGTAGGATCGTCCGTTCGTAGTGGAACGTCAATTCCTCACGCGCGTTGCTGATCGGGCGGTGGCCGTTTGGAAGAGGCTGATATTGCGCGCGAACATACTGCAACTACCTGGCCGCACTCCCCGCTTGTGGTTGTCCGACTTGTGCGGCCATGCCTGTGGCGTGTCGTAGAGAGGGGGAAAGCGGCTTGCGACGTCGGCGGCGAAAAGCGAAATGAAGAAGGCAGAACCGTGGGGCGGCAGCTGACGCTCGTGTGTTGGCCCTGATTTGTTAGCGTTCACATGGTGGCGGTGGTTTGTTGGGCCTGGTTTGTTGGCGTTGCGCGTGTTGGCGCAGGGCGTGGTGGCGGTGTGGTTTGTTGGAATTATTGGTGAAATCGTTGTTCCGACGTGCTTTTCGCCTGTGCTGTTGGCGCGATCATCGAAGGCCCCAGCAGCATGTCACTCTCGTGGGTTTGATCTGAACGTGTGACTATATCGGGGTGATGTCACTACCATCTCACTGAAAGCCAGCTTGCAACACCCATCCCGACAACACGACCGAATGGCAAGTGTTCTGCCCTCATTCACCGACTAACCGCCTCCCGTCACCTCTCTCTCGATGCGGTTCTTCTCCTGCGCAGCGGCGGCCGCGAGCGCGCTGCTGCTGCTGCTCGCGCCGGCGGACGCGGCCAACGCGACCGACACGTCGGCCAGCGCCGCCGGCACCGTCAAGGCCAACGCCAACGCGACGACCCCCGCCGGCGGCTCGGCCGTCGGCGCGCCCGTGGACGGCGTCGTGCTCGTGCGCGGCAACAAGCTCTACAACGCCAAGACCGGCGCGCGCTTCTTCATCAAGGGCGTACGTTATGAGAGCACCTAGTGCGCTGTGGATCCCAACGTTCTGGCACTAACGAATGGATACCTGTAGATGACCTACGAGTACGCGGTGGACGACGAGCACTACACCAAGTACTCCAAGGCCGTGATCGCCGAGCACCTCGCGGACGTGGACATGAACACGCTGCGTCTGTACGACATCAACCCGGACCTGTCGTACGCCAAGTTCATGACCGACATGGCCGCGCGCGGCGTGTACGTGATCGTCGGCGGCACGCCCGACAACAGCGACTACTGGGGCAAGTACCGCTACGCGACGCTCAAGAAAGGCACCGGCCCGGACGAGGGCGAGACGTGCTACTCGCCCGTGCTGCTCGAGTACGGCAAGAAGATCGCCAAGAACTTTGCGCAGTTTGACAACACGCTCGCGATCCTCATCGGCAACGAGGTCATGCAGAAGGACCTCACAGCCGGCGCGTGCGTCAAGCAGTACACGGCCGATCTCAAGACTTGGATGCGCGTGAACGCCAAGAAGATCCGCACGCTGCCCATCGCGTACGCGGCCGCCGACAGTGCCTACGGCGCCAAGATCCCGAGTGCCGAGGAGTACCACACGCTCAAGATCCAGGGCCTGCTGTGCGGCGACAAGATGCAGGACGGCGTCATGACGCGCAGCATCGACATCTACCTCATCAACGAGTACCGCTGGTGCCCGGGCCGCGAGTTCGCCGTGTGGCAGCAGTTCGAGGCGATGGCGCAGGGGCTGCCGATCGCCATCGGGTTTGGCGAGTACGGCTGCAAGCTCAACACGCCGCGTGACTGGAAGATGGTGCCGTACCTGTACGACGAGCCGGACAAGACCCAGGGCTTCTCCGCGATCTTCTCGGGCGGGCTCGCGTACTCGTTCGGCGAGGCCAAGCTCGCACCGGGCTCGCTGTTCCCCATGTTCACGGGCGGCTCGATGAACTCGCTGAAGGAGCCGAGCAACGTGCCGACGGAGGACTTCACCAACCTCAAGACGCAGTTCGCGGCTCACAAGCCGTACGCCGAGCCGGCCACGTGGAAGGAGGACGCCAAGTGCAAGTGGGCGCCGGAGATCGCGGCCAAGATCAGCGCCACGAACAAACGTGCGACCACGAGTGGCTGGATCGTCGCGGACTGCGAGTCGGCGGCGCTCAAGGTCGCCGACAGCGACACGTGGGTGACCAAGTCGCGCCAGGGCCAGGACTGTTCGAGCGGCGACGAGTGCGACGTGCCGCTGAAGACGGCCGTGGGCACCACGCAAGAGGCCATTTGCGGCAAGGCCGCGACGAACGTGACCACCGAGGCGCCCACGGGTGGCGCGTGCAAGTCGACCGGCGACTGCCTCAATGGCGGCGAGTGCATCGAAGCGGACAAGGTGAAGCAGTGTAAGTGCGCGGCGTGCTACACCGGCTCGAACTGCGGCTTCAAGGACGAGGCGACGTGTCCGGCGTCGGCCGCGAGCGAGCCGACGAGCGCGCCAAAGTCGGCGGCAGTGTCTGCGTTCGCGCTGGCGTCGAGCGTGGGCTTCGTGGCGGCCTCGGCGGTGCTGATGGTCATGGCTTAGAGATCTCCCAGAGAGGAATGGGATGCACGTGTGAACGAATAGATTGTTTCTCCCTTTTCTCGAGGCTGCGTTTCATTTGTCATGCGATGATGTGGCACTGCCCCGACTGGGCGAGCGCGGCCACCTCGTCGGGTACTACACGTCCGTTCGCGCTAGCGCTTAGGAGATTCCCTTGTACCTCCCTGCGGCAGAAAACTTAATCATTTACAATCCAGGCATTTAAGCGAGATCGAAGTCTTCGCTTACAGATACTCGAGAAACGCAAGCGAACCGAGCGACACGGGCAGCGGACCGTCGAACCAGTTGCGGTCGAGCCGCAGCACGCGCAGCTGCGAGAACTTGGCGATCGTCGCGGGCACAGGGCCCGTGAGGAAGTTGGAACTCAGGTCTCTGTCCACAAAACCGACGGATTAGATTAAGAAATCGATGGAGATACATCATTATGCTGGACGTACAGCTCCTGGAGGAAGTTTAAAGAAGCCCGAGGGAACTCGACGGGCAAATAACCGACGAGGTTGTTGCTCGGCAGGCGGATCGTGAGGATGTGCGCGTCGTCGTCGCACGTGATGCCGTACCACTGGTGGCGGCACGGGTCGCTCAGCTCGTTCTGGATGTCCCAGCCGGCGCGCCACGCCGGGCCGTTCGAGGCCCAGTACAGCAGCTTGAGCGCGCCGCGGTCGCTGCGGCTCACTCCCCTGGGCGTGTCACCGCGTGCGCGCGGCAGCACAACCGCCAGCAGCCCATAGAGAAGCGCAAGCGCTGTCGCCTGGGCGAGCATGATGGGCAGGCCTCCTTCGAACTGGGATTCCACACTCGTCCCAATTTTGAGCAGATATCGGGAAGATTTGGATTTCGAAATTGGGAAAATTGGGAACAATATAAAAATCAGTATAAAGTCCGAAAGGAGGTGGACCTCTTACACACTTGCTCCAGCTTCTGGAAGACCGCACAGAGGCAGCGACCCATTGAATTGCTTCGCGTGCAAGATCCATGTGTATCTCGTTGGTGCCCTTCCTCTGACGCCCAAGCATAGTGCAAACGCGGCAGGTTGCCGATGTGATGGCGCGTTTGCCGTGTCTCCATGGATGGCTTTCATCTCATACTTAACCTCGTGCGCTATATTGACTGGCGCCGTCGTCTTTTTCGACTTCTTCTTGGGCGGTTCGAGCAATAGTGTCGGGTCTCTATCGCAAGAGTGTTTTGGTTATGATAACCACGAGTGAGCTTGCTGCTGGCCCGTGGGCACCTCACAGCGCGCCTGCGTCTCACAACCGTTGTCCCATACCAAGGATCCAACGGTAGTGTGCTCACCGCCAAAATGTTGGTGCAAATCCATTGTGTGAGGGTATAAAAACTGGGAAGGTTTGGAATTTGAAATTGGGAAAATTGGGACATTGGGAACGAAATCCCAGTTTGAAGGAGGCCTGATGATGGGTCTCTTCAACATGGGGAGGGTAACCAGCACCGGGTACGTAATAACCAACGCGGCGTTTAAACAGCGTGTACCCTTCCTGTGGAAATGCATTTTCCCTCCATAGACGATTTCAAAAACCTCTATCATATAATGTTGCGCGCGCTGGGGCGCTACTCGGGCAGTTAGCTAGTGCAACATGCTGGTGGAGAAACCCGACGACGTGCGCCACGAGACCGCCGCGGGCAACGGTAGGAGGCCATGGGCACGCGCACGAGACTAACCTTCCGCGTCTAACGCTCTTGTGTCTCCCCCATCCGTGTGACGCAGCCGCGGCGATCTACGGCGTGGACGCGCACCCGACCAAGCCGCTCTTCGCGACGGCCGGCGGCGGTGCGTAACACGCGCATCTTTCTTCAAAAGGCGCTGGAAATGAAGGGAACTAACAGGAGCGTGTCGGTGTATGCGGATAGACGGCTCGGTGAAGATCTGGTCGCTCGCGCCGGCGCCGCAGGACGGCGGCGTCGCCACGTTCGAGCTGCTGGCGACGCTCGCGTTCCACGAGCAGGCGGTCAACTGCGTGCGCTGGGCGGGCCATGGGCGGTACCTCGCGTCGGGCGCGGACGACCAGCTCGTGCTGCTGTACGAGTTGCAGGCCGGCGCGCCGGCGCCCGTGGCGTTCGGCTCTAACGCCAAGCCCAACCGCCAAAACTGGGTGCGGTGCGCGACCCTGCGGCGCCACACCATGGGTGCGTTTGTGCGTCTGTTCCCTGACGATCCAATGAGCTAGGGCCTAAACAGTGTGTTATTTCGCTGTGTGTGTAGACGTCCAGGATGTGGCGTGGTCGCCGGACGATCGTCTGCTCGCGACGTGCTCGATCGACAACTCTATCTGCATCTGGGACGTGGACCCCGCGGGCATCTCGCCCGTGATGAACCAGCCGCTGCAGACGCTCGCGGGCCACAACGGTTGGGTCAAGGGGCTCGCGTGGGACCCCGTGGGCAAGGTAATGGCGACGGCATGCCCGATTATCTGATCGGAGGGTACCTAGCTGAGACCAATTTGTTTGTCCGTAGTACCTGACGAGTGCCGGCGAGGACAAGACCGTGCGAGTATGGCGCGTCGACAACTGGCAGCAAGCCCAAGCGGTCACGGAGCCATTCGAGGCGTGCGCGTCGACGTCCCACTTCCGCCGTCTCTCGTGGTCGCCTGACGGCTCCGTGCTCTGTGGCACGCACGGCTTCAAGTCGAAGAAAAACGTTGCGGCGCTGCTGGACCGCGCGACGTGGTCAAACGAGGTCGACTTCGTGGGCCACCAGGCCGTTGTCACGTGCGCGCGATTTAATCCCAAGCTCTTTGGTGGGTCAGCCAGACCAGTGACGCTCATTGATGTGTGGAAGAACCTAATGGTGTCTGAATGATAGTCAAGGATCCGACCTCGGACAAGGAATACGCATGCTGTGCCGTCGGCAGCGAGGACGCCACAGTGAGTATTTGGCTCGCCCACATGTCTCGCCCGCTCACCGTGATGCAGGAGAGCTTCGACGCGTCCGTGACGGATCTTTCGTGGTGGATTGACGGCAACCAGTCGACACTGATCGTGAGCTCGCTCGACGGAACAATCTGCTGTTTCCAGTTCGAGAGCGACGAGATCGGCCAACCGGTGTCGGATGTGCGTCAGAGCAAGATCCTCCAAACGAAGGTGCGCTTTGGATACACCACCCAGCCCCAGTTGATGGAAGTAGTGATCTCTTCGGATTTGTGGTGGTGTGTAGTACGGCTCCCGAGCGGGTATCACATTGGCATCCACGTTTGTGGAGAATCCGCTTCAACTGCAACTCGAGGAGAAGTCGTCGGCGCGGAAGAAAGGCGCGTCGTCGTCGACCACAAACACGCTTATTCCCAAGAAGAAGGCGCCCGTTGCTCCTAATGCCCCTGCCACCGCAGCCAAGCCGGGCACCGTGAACATTTTGCGGGCCGTGTCCAAGAAAGGAGACAAGAAACGCATTGCTCCAGTGCTTGTACAGCAGAACAGTGGCGGTCCACATGCCCTTCTCGCCGTGCAACAGTATGCCGGAGGCCCTCATGCTCCCGAACCAGCGTCTTCGACATCTATGCCCAACCTTGCGTCGGTCGCGAACAAGATTCAAAATATTCTCGGCCCGACAGAGCCGGAGAATCTCGGAGACACGAATCTTCTCGATGAGCGAATGACAGCGAAACCAAGTCCTCCGCCTACGGAAGCCAATGGAGATGGCTCCGCATCGAAGGCATCGGGCGAGACAGTTGGACGAGTCGCAGCAGCCGGGAGTGTGCCGTCGAAGGCCGACGCGAAGAAGCAGCGTGAGCTGTCATTGAAGCGGAAACGGGAGGGAGAGCGTGCTGGTGGTGGTGCTGGAACCACCACTGCTGCTGGTGCTGCCGTGATGGCTAAGGCCAAAGAAGTGGTTCCTCGCCCGCCCAAGGTGCTCGCGCACAGGTACGTGCAAGACGTTTCGTTATCGTGTATCATATTGGTGGCGTAACATAGGCTGTTTCTACAGTGGGGAGAGTGCGTCGAATGGGTCCACGGTGGAACCGATGCTGCCAGCTTTCCCTCTTCGAAGCTCATTCTCTGTTGAGATCGGCGTCTCTGTTCCGGGTTCGCTGCCAGCCGATTCAACGCAGCAGTCACCAACTCGCCTCATTGTGGAGGTAACTGTCCATAATGGGCAGGGAAGTGGGATGCCTGACACAAACGGTGAGATTTATCGATGAGCAGCAGCATGCTCCATTACGCCCACGATTGTGTTTTTTTTTGCTTTCAGATAACAGTCCCGTGTACTCGACCGTGCGCTGCAATCAAGACAATAGTACCAAATGGGTGGATCGGTTCCCCGGACAAGTCGTCTGCGTTGTCGGCAACGAGACTCTATGCGCCATCGTTACGTCGACGGGCGATCTTTTTGTGCTGACGTCCAGCGGGAGACGGCTCTTCCCTTGCATCGGTACGTTCACCTTATTGATATTTGGTCGGGTCATTATGCTTGTTCGCTTATTCGATTCATTGCTGCAGCTCTGGGAGGTGCAGTTGCCGTAGTTGAATGTGGTCATCTGAAGTCACCGTACCTCATGGTGATCTTGACAAGTGGAGTGGTGAAAATTTGGGATGTTGTCGCTCGAAAGCTCCTGCTGAGCGACTCGATAGAGGGACTGGTCGCTGTACGCATGAAAGCTTCATTCCATCGTTGCTCGGCAAAAGGTGGTGGCCACTGACAACCTACTCTTCTGTAGTCCACATACGCGACCTCGCAACGAGTTACGCTTTTGAGAAGCACGGTGTCCGCTACCGGCTACCCGATGCTCACTTTTGCTGTCGCAAACTCCGAAACCAAGGGATCGGCTAGCCTTCATTCGTACACGTTTGATGCTGGCATGCAGACTTGGTGAGCTATTTCGCCTTTATTCCTGCTAATTCGATATTACTGACCTCGTGAACGTGACAAAATAGGATGCGGGTCGCCGATGACAGCTTCGTCTACTCTGACTTCCATACGACACTATCCACTGACGCGGTCGTAGCCCGAGAAATTCCGGTACGTGTATATGTTCCCAACATGAGAGGGAATAGAATACGGGCTCTAACAAGTATGAATCCAGATGGGACCACTTCGGAGACTTCAAAACGCGTCCGGGTTCAGTCGCACCCAGCGCGGTGTCGCCTCCGCCATGCTCAAGGACCTGCCGGATCCGATTATCCAGCGAAGCGTCACGCGTGCACACTTGGAACACCAACTCGCAGCGACTGTCGTTGTGCAAAGTGCCGTGGAATACCAATACTGGTACCTGGGTGTTTGCAAATCCGATACATCACTAGCTCTCTAACGAATTATGGTACGATTGCAGGCTGAAGGCATACGTGCGCTTCCTCTCGGCCGACGAAGATGTGTCGCGTTTGGAAGAGCTATGCTCCGAGCTGCTCGGTCCTTTCCACTACTTGACGAACTCATCCGAAGATACAGGTGGCTGGGAGAGCAAGATTTTGGTAAGTATGATCTGATTTTGCACGGAACTTTTAGGTCTTGGAGGTCTGACATTCTGTGATTCAGGGCCATACCAAACGTGAACTGCTCCGTCTGCACGTGCTTCCCACAATGGCGACGAATCGAATGCTTCAGCGCGTGGTAGCTAAATACCAATTGATGCTGAGCGAAATCCGCACGTGTGAGAAGTCAGTTGTGCCAGAGGTGCAAAGTACGCAAGATGTTGCACTTGCGACGTCGTCGTGATATGGTCCGCGTGAACTAGTACGTAGCGAAACGCCGTTTGCCTGTGAGACTCCCCAAATAAAAAAGAGCATGTGGAACTCACGCAATGTGTTGCAGCCACAGATAGAGAATGGGCGTCCGAAGATGCCAGTATAGACCGTACGCTGATCGGATCCGGTCTTAGTGCCAGTTCCCCTCCTGTGAGGGACTACGTAGGTATGATCAACAACGGCCTCGCGCTCCCACAAAGTTTCTGCAGCAATTGTTGATGATTTGATCAAGAGTGGGTCGACGCATGAATTATTACTTTGTGTTGTGTGGTTTGGCAATATAGGATCGTACTACGTAACGATATACTTGAGGCGTTCGCGAGGCTTTGGTGATGTACGTACAAGCGCAAAGCGCCGGGCTACATCCTCGCTGCTCAGTCCTGGTCAAGACGAAGATGAGCGCGCATTTGATCGGCAAGCGAGCGGACCGCCGGCTCGTGAAGATCCGCAAGTTCTGGGTCGTCCTGGAGATCACCCCAAGCCTCAGCCAGCTCCGGATCGTTCGCATAGCCGGCCGCAATCAACTGCCACATCGTCGGTGCCGGCTTTTCTTCGAGCTCCTCGATGTCGTCGTTGGCGTCCTCCCATCGGGCAATGGCTGCCGCGGAGAACTGGGTACGTTCGATATGAGCGAACAGTTCCTCCGCCTGGAGTCGCGCTTCATCGCGCTCGGCAACGAGCTGACGCACGACGACCGAGATGTCCGAGAGCAACACGCGCTCGCGCGAGTAGAGGCGACCGGCATCGGCGCGACGGAAGAACGCCAGCACGAGATCAAGCACTTTCTTCTCGGCGCTGTCCGGCATGTCAATGTCCGTCTTAACCGGCAGCGACAGCGCCGTGAGAACGCGCGCGTCGGCCGCGCGACTCGTCGCGCGCGAGGGCTTGCGCTGCGGATGCATGGGAGGACGCGCGCCGCGGCCGTTCTTGCTGCTTGCCGCCTTGTCTTCCGAAGCAGCCGACGCGGTGGGCGTGGCGGGGAAGGCGCTCGTGCTGGGGCGAGTTGGCGCCATGGTGTAGCCGATCTTCATGGTTCGTGAGTGGATGCTGTCGTCGAGAGCAGTGAGCGTGTGGTGCGGGTGCGGTTGGGTGCGTTGACTGTGTGTTGTGAGGTGCGTCTCAAATCGAAGAATGAAAGAAGAAGAGGGAGAAATTTGGCGCGGAAGGGCAATAAACAAGATTTTCAGCGAGCGCCTTTCTCAGAAGTGGTGTGGTTTTTCAAAAAAGTGGCTACACGTTTTTGAACTTTTGGGTACGTTCGCTTGCCAAGTTGGATACATCATTGAGTTTGACAGTACGGCGCTCGCGCTATCTATTTTCTCCGCACCTCCAGCGCAGCTGATTCATCACCGCCGCTCTCGGCGGCGTCTGCGCTTCCTGTATCCATATATCCTCAATTGCTATCATGATCGAGCGGGAGAGCGCCGATGTGGACCGTGCGGCCTCGGCGCCGTTGCCGACGTCCAACACCCCAGCTGGGGAGGAGCAGGTCACACCTCAGCGCAAGCTCTCGCTTGCGTCCGAGCTGGAAACCATGACGCAGAGCGGGGCGTTCTTACGTGCGGTGCAAGAGAACCGCCCCGAGGTCGCTGTTTGTCGCACTATTCTCCAGAAAGCGCCAGGTCGGCGCTCGCTTGACGATATCCACGTGGTGCGTGTGATTATTGTTCGGGATTGCACTGTGCGATGAGCTAACCAGCTCGAGATGTCGGTGGCATAATTTTGACAGCTCAAGTCGCTGCTCGGGACATCCAAGCTTCTCGA
Organism: Pythium folliculosum; assembly: GCA_023336295.1. NCBI lineage: Eukaryota > Oomycota > Peronosporomycetes > Pythiales > Pythiaceae > Pythium > Pythium folliculosum. The sequence goes on from JAADWV010000008.1 coordinate 115,669, forward strand.
GTTCTTCTCCAACCTGGATGCCTGTACGTGTGACAGCTCGTATCTTCCTGTTGTTGAGTACTGGCTGGTCGTCTCACGCGAGTCGCTTGCATTGTGTTTTCTACAGATAAGGTATGGAAGTGTCCAGGATCTCCGCGGTTTGCACCTGGCCATACACGAGATTCCTCAAGCTTGTTTCGTCGTGACAGGTCGACAAGCTCTACCAGTCCATCGACATTGTGATCTACGATGAGAAAGGTTCAATTGTCTTCGAAGAGGTACAGTGGGACTGAGTGACCGAGTCAGGGTATGACTGAATAGCTGAGATATTATGCTAGGACGACCCGGGCGAAAACTTCTACATGGTGTTTCGAGGCCAAAGTACGTTGTGCGATTACAAAATGAATGATTTGTCTCACTCAATTAGTGCGTGTGATGGCTGCCAGTCGAAATCCGCCAGCGCGACCGACGCGGCAGCATCGACCAGCACTCCAAGAAGCCCGTGACCCAGCACATTACCTTTCTTGAAGCCGGTGACAGCTTTGGTGAGCGTGCGCTGCTGTACGAGTCGGACCGACGAGCCGGTAAGTAGTACCATTCAAAACGCACAATGCAAGGCGACTTGAGAGACCTGACGTGCTTGGAGTAGCGTCGGCGTTTGTTTCCAGCGACAGCGCCGAGCTCATCTTCATCAATCGCCGCGTGTTCACGGACCTCCTCAAAGAATCCCACGACGCCGACCTCACGGGCACGACGCTCGAAGTGACCAAGCGCTTCCGGTCAAACAAGGACATCATCCGCAACATTTTCACGCGCACGTCAGCGCAGCGGTCCGAGAAGGACCTCAAGTTCGCCGTGGAGTACCTCAAGAGCGTCAAGTTCTTTGCGCGCTTTTCGTTCGAAGTGCGCAAGCAGCTCTGCAAGGCCATGAAGCTCATCAGCGCCGTGACCAACACAGTGCTCTTTGAGGAGGGCCAGGAGGGGCGTCACTTCTATATCATCTTTTCGGGCAGCGCGGAAGTCTCGGTACGCGCAAAGAACCGCTTTGACGGCCACGTCAACAACGTGGTCTCGCGGCTGGGCGAGGGTGAGTACTTTGGCGAACTCGCGCTGTCCGAGGCCGGCGGTCTGCGGCGCGCGACAGTCGCATGTGCCGACTTTTGCGAGCTCCTCGTGCTGGGCCGCGACCAGTACGAGCCGCTCATCAAGAAGTACCAGAACGAATACCACGCGCAGTACGCCAAGATGCTCAGCAAGAACCCGTACTTCATCGGGCCTGAGTGGGACGACTACACGATCCAGGCCATGTGCGCCGTCATGGCCGAGAAGTACTTCTCGTTCAAAGGCGAGATCTGCAAGCAAGGCTCACGAGCGACCGAGATGTTTGTGATCACGCGCGGCGAGTGCGTTATGATCCACGAGGGCAAGCACCCGATCACGGGCCAGCCGCAGCAGTACGAGCTCGGACGCTTCGGGCCCAACTCGGTGCTGGGCTGCGCAGAGTACGTTTAATGTTGTCGTCAAGAAGCAAACGCTTGGACGCATACACATAGGACTCACATGCGTTTATCTCTCTGTTCAGGGCCTCAGCGGGCCGCTTCAACGACATTTTCACGCGCGACTACTCGGTTATTGCCGAGTCACCCGTGCGGCTGCTCGTGCTATCCCGGTTCGACATCTTCCACCTCATGTCGGCGAGCGCGCGCGAGAGTCTCCAGCGCTCGTCGGTCGGGTACACGCGCGAGAGCGTCGAGAGCCGCGCCGTGAAGAGCGTCACGTGGGAGAGGTACCGCAAAGAGTTTCTCGCGGACGTGCTGGCCAAGAAAGACCAGGCCTCGAGCGGCGGTATCGGCGCCGGACGCGGCCCTGCGAGGCTGCTAGGCAAGTCGGCATCGACACCGACGCTCGCGACGGTCGAGCGCGTGCTCAAGCCGCTCGTGGAGCCCGGGTCGCTGGTCCTCGAGCCTCGGTCGTCTGGTCGCGTGATCGTGCGTAAAGGGCCACTTGGGAGCATCAGGAAGAAGGGTGAAAACAAAAAGACGCAGCCAGACCCAGTTTCCACATCTAATCCAAAGACCTTGAACAAAGTCGTCGATGAAGCTGCCGAGCGCAGGAGGAATACAGTCCAGAGCGGCGCCGAGACCGCCCAGTCGACTCCAGCGACAGATCCAGCGCACCGACCCCTGCGCAAGATGCTGGCACCGCAGCCAACGCTCCAGGAAAGCGGGCTGGCTGGCGTACGTCCAAGTGAAGTCGAAGAGGCTGCGCGTACCGAAGCCCCTGCGGTGGCTCCGCTGCGACAAACCGTGCGTGGCCGGCGGCAATCACTGATGAAGAGCAAGACATTCGCCGTACTCGAGTCCGTGGCGCAGCCGCCGCCCGACTTCTCAACGATGCCACAACACTTCTTTGAGAAGCCGTTGTACGGCGCAACGCACCCACCCCCGACCAGCGCTGGCAGCACGAGTCCAACACCCATGCTGTCGTCCGAGCGGCGGCGCAGCGTGCGAATGCGCTCGGACGCAGCACTCAAACTGCCGACGGCGGCGGCACTTGCGAGCAACACGTCTGCAATCTGGACGCCGATCCACGGCGTGTGTCAGCCCTTTGCACTGCTCGGGTTTTCACGCGAGCGAGCGTCGAGCACGAGCGGAAAGCTGGTTGCAGCTGCGAACGCCGTCGTGATCACGTCGCCCAAGCCGACGCGCACCGCAAGCGCCACGTCGCACAGTGTCACGAAACCGGAAGCTGCAGAGGACGCCAACATGTCGCCATTGGTAACGGCGTTCCGCGTGTTCGGCAAGTTCGCCGAGCTACGCGACGCACTCGACTTGTTCCGCCACGTGTGCTCGCTGGAGACGCAGCCGCCGGCGCCTGACCGCGACACGAGCCGCTTCGTGATCTACAAGGAAGATGAGATGACCATGGCGCTGGAAAACTACTACAGTGGCGGCAGCAATGGTGGTCTTGATGGCAATAGCACGCCCGAGCCGTTGGGCCGCCGGCAGTACCAGTACCGCGCGCTGGACCTGCCGCAGCCCACGGGCCAGCGCTTCGCGTGCGTGGGCGTGAGCGTCGAGGCGCCCGCGCGGCTCGCCGAGAACGTCGCGGTGCACGTGTACCAGTGCTTCCCGACGCCGCAGAGCGCCGCGCGCTTCGCCAAACAGATGGCCGCAGCTTCGCTCGCGACGCTCGCGCCGCTCTGCGTCGTGCCGCTCTTCGAGTGGGTGTCGCTCGCGGACATCGAGCGCTTCGACGCGCGCAACGCCGACCTGGAGCAGGCGCTCGAGAGCGTGGCGCTGCGCGGCGACGCGGGCGGCACGGACGCGCCGCTGAGCTCGTGGAAGGCCCGCAAGGAGGCCGCCAAGAAGGCGCGCGTCATCGCGCTCAAGAGAGCCTAATGGAGATATTGGAGCTGTTCAAAAGTGGTGGGTTGAAGCAAATCTCATGGGTTCAGTCGTTCGGGCGCCATCCGCGCAACATAGCTGGAGCTTATGTTGTGCATGAGTACCGTAACGGTTAGACGCGTCAGTGTTGTGCCGCAACTTGTTCGGGAAAGAGAAGAAGAAGAAAACGAGCCGACAACTTCCCTCCATCATGGCACCTCGCACGGCGCAGACGCCCGTGCGGCTCAACGTGTACGACCTCTCGGAGGCCAACGACTACATGACCTGTACGGTTAGACGCCTCTCCCTCCCTTGTCTCCCTCTCGCCTCTCTCGTTCTCATTTAGACGCTCTGGGAGCAGACATCGGCCTCGGCTTCTTCCACACGGGCGTAGAGATCGCCGGCGACGAGTTCTCGTTCGCCAGCGGCGCCGGCGTCTTCTCCTCCACGCCGCGGCAGGCGCCAGGTACGTCTTATTCTCTACTGCGTGTCGCTCTCCCAGAGGCGTCTAACGACGCCTGACTTGTCCAGGCGCGCGCTTCCGCGAGTCCATCGACATGGGCGTGTTCCCCGGTTCGGCCGCCGAGGCGCGCTCGCTCGCGCTATCGCTGCGGCCCGAATTTGACGGCGCCAGCTACAACCTGCTCACCAAGTGCGTTGTGCGGTCTATGGACGATCTGAGGCCCCGTATAAGCGCCTTGAACTCACGGTGTGGATGCCCGAATAGAAACTGCAACGCGTACTCGGACGCGCTCTGCCGCCTGCTGCTGAACGTTTCGATCCCGGCGCACATCAACCGCGCCGCGTACCTCGGCTCGTTCTTCAGCTGCCTGCTGCCGGACGACCTCTCGGGCCAGGCGCCCGTGGGCGCCACGGCCTCGACCCCCGTGACGGCCACGCGCGCGCCAAACTACGCCGCCTTTGCCGGTGCGTCACCGCTTTGTTCTTCCAAAACTACACACCCCACTCACTCTCTTCTCGTCTATCTGTAGGTTCCGGCATGACGCTCAACGGCGACGCCAAGGCCGCGTCCTCCTCGTCTTCTGTGGCGACGTCGTCGTCGTCGTCGACGCTCGCCGACCGGCGGGAAAAAGTGCGGCTCGCGGCGCTGCAGCGCCTCCAGAAGCCCGGCGACGCGACCGCGTGACCGCATCAAGGCGTCTCAAGAAGCCCCCATGGGTTGTAGACGATGTGTAACTTGAAGAAGACGGTATGATTGATTCTCCATCATACGCGTCCGTTTCAAAGATGCATGCCAGTATATTTTTACAGCTTTTGGGATTCCAAGTGAAAAGTCTGTCAGGTGCGTAGATGTGAAAGGGCTACTTGTTTTCTCACTCCCGTTTTGCGTGTGACGTGTAGACAGATCCACTGTGGAGCATGGGGAAGGCACCGTCTCCGGTCAAGCGTGGCAACACGACGAGCGGTGGCTCTGGCGGGGGAGGAGCAGGACACGCGGGCTCCTCGTTGGGGGGCGCAGCGGCCGTTAGCGATGAGCTACTGCTGACCGAGCGCGCCGAGCGCGTGGAGAGCACGGTCGTGTCCCGCGAGAATGCGACCCATTTGGCGTTCGCGACGAGCCGCACGCGCGCGTTCCCGTACGCCGCGTCGAGCCAGTACATCCACCTGATCAACGACTACTGTAACAGCACGGACGGCGCCGACACGAGCTCCAGCTCCGCTTCGTCGTCGTCGTTGTTACTTGTCGTGGTAGGCCCGCCGGGCACGGGAAAGTCATCGCTGCTCGCGCACTGGGCCGCGCTGCGGCGCGCGTCCGAAGATGGTGCCCACGAGTTTATCTACGAGCACTACTGCGGGTGCTCGTTCGACAGCGTCAAGTTGTCCCTGTTCCTCTTCAGGCTCATGAACCAGCTCAAGGTCACGTTCGCGCTGCGCGACTTTGAGCTGCCGCGCGAGCACGAGGAGGAAAAGCTCAAGTTCTCGTTCGCGCGCTGCCTCGAGGCCGCGGTCGGCCGTACGAACCAGCGCGCAGGTGGCGGGACAGGCGGTGGCGGCGGCTGCGCGGCGTCCAAGCGCCGAACGTACGTGCTCCGCATCCATACCCTGGCGTGTATTGATGGGGTGTATGAATTGACGATATTTGGTGATGTGGCATTGGCAGGATCGTGCTCATTCTCGACGGCATTGACTGCATCCGAACCGAGGACGGCGGTGACTCGCTCTCGTGGCTGCCAAATACGTTCCCGCCGGGCGTGCGCATCATCGTGTCGGCGGGCCATGCCGCGCGCCCCAGTCAGCGCGCCGCGGCGCTACAGAGCGCGCGCGCCGTGACGCGCAAGCCCGTCGTGTACGACGACGACGGCGACCTCATCTACGACATGTCGCTGCCGCCGAGCGACCACGACTCGCACACGATCCGAGAGCTGCGCCGCCGCCGCGTGAGCTTCATCATCGTCGAGCCGCTGGACGAGCCGTCGTGCCGCGCTGTGCTGCAGCTCTACAACCGCACGGCCGCCGCAAAGTCGTCGACGCTTTCCGAGAGCGAGCAGGACGCGCTAGTCGCGGCGCCAGGCAGCGCCAACCCGCTGTACTTGAGGTTGATCCTCCAGGGCCAGGAGCTCTTCGAGCAAGATCCCGCGGGCCGCGCCGTGTGGCTCGAGCGCGCGACCAAGGCGCGCGAGATCCACAGCGTGTACGAGCTGCTTATCCGTCGGTGGAACGAGCTGCTACTGGAAGATCTCACCGAGCAGCTCCGCAAGCTGACGACACAGCCGGATCCGGAGACCACCGACGGCCCGAGCGCCCACAAGATGGTGCGACGCGCGACCAAGCGAGACATCACCGCGAAAGACGGAGATGGCAATAACAACAACAACCAAGCGCACCATCCTCATCCCACGCTCACCCGGACGCCCTCGTTGCGGTCGTCAACCACGACAACCCAGCAGTCCGCCGACCCCGCGGAGCTTGAGACGCTCCACGTTGCCATGGAGCAGCGCGTGCTGCTGGCGCGCCACACGCTGTCGCTGCTCGCCGTGTCGCGGTACGGGCTCTCGGAGACCGATCTGCAGCGGTTGCTGGGCGACGGCGTGCCACGCGCTGTCTGCCAGCGGCTGTTCACACTGCTGGCGCCCCACGCGATGCAGATCCGGCGCCGCGACTGCGGGGGCGACGACGTGACCGTCCTGCTCGACCTGAGCCACAACCAGCTGCGGCTTCTCGTGCGCTACGGCTTTCTGCGGGACGATCAGCTGCGCAGGTGCTACTACAAGGAGCTCGCGACGTACTTTGGCGGGCTCGAGGCCTCGCAGCGCCGCATCGACGAGCTGCCAGTGCAGCTCGAGCGTTGCGGGCTCTGGTCGGCGCTCCAGGGTGCGCTCGTGGACATCAAGATGTTCCAGCTCTGGTGGGCCGAGCGCAACCGCCAAGAGTTCTTCTCGTACTGGATGGTGCTGCGCTCCAACTGCTCGGTGCACGACCCCGTGGACGACTTCGTACGCTCGCTGGACGAATTTGTAACTCACGAGAGCCCGAGTGCCGAGCAGCTGCTCGCGCTCTGTCTGACGATCACCGACTTTCTGCGCACGTGGCAGCACATCGACGACTCCCGCAGCGCCCAGCTCGCGCTTGCGCGGCCTGCGCCGCCGCAGCTCAACGAGTTCATCACGAGTCTCGGCGCCTTCTTCTCCACCGCGCACCTCTCCGAGCACGAGGCCAAGAAGGTGCAGAGCGAGATCGACGCGCTGTGCGCTCACAAGGACGACGCGTACTTTGTTCGCCGCTGGCTCTGGGCACAGTTCCCGCTCGTCGCCGTGGCCTTCGAGTGCCGTTTCCTACGCAGCCTGCTCGCCGGCAAGTCATCGATGGCATTGTTATCGTCGTCGGCAAATGACGCCGAGGACACCAGCAGTCACACGAGCGGCTCACACCACACGTCGCAGGCGTCGGGGAGCTCCTCATCTTCCTCTTCGTCCAGCAAGAAGGCGGTTGTGGTCCTGCCCCGCGGCTTTGACAAAGGCAAAAACGCGAGCCCGATTAAGCCAGCCAAGCGCACGCCGTCTTTGCTGTTTGGTGCAGGCGGCGGTGCCTCGTCCTCGTCGACTAACGATGGCGCGTTCGAGTTTCTCTCGACGGAGAACACCGAGCTTACGGTCGGTTCCGTGGCCAAGTTCGAGGCCCAGGTCATGGAGCTGCGCGTGCGGTACGACAAGCTCAAGTTCACGGCTAAGGCGCGGCGCGACGCGCTCGCCACGCTCGAGTCGCGGCTGCTGGACGCGCGCGCGCAGGCCCACGCCGCCGGCCAGAGTGCGAGCCAGGTGGACGAGCTGCTGGACCAGATTCGCCAGATCGGCGACGAGACGCAGGTCGGGCGCCAGCGCGGAGATTACTACAAGGCGATCCTGCGGCACTGCGAGATCCACCCGGCGCGGGACCCGAACGCGATCGAGGTCACGGAGACAGCGGTGAACAAAATGAAGCTGGACATTGTCGAGCTGCAGCAGAAGACCCAAGTGGCGTCATACGAGGCGCGGCTCGCGGGCGCCGAGAGCAAGAAGCTGCATCAGGTGATCGCCGACAAGACGCAGATCCACCACGCGGCGCTCGAGCGGCTCCGCTGGCGCCTGGAGCTGCTCCAGCGCATGATGATGCAGCAGCGCAAGGCCGCTGTGGGCGGTCGGCGCGATGCTGTCGACGCGGCCACGCGTTCGCTGCGCGCGAAGGGTGACGGATCGGGTGACGGTGAAGACGAGGAAGACGACGAGGATGAAGAGGAGAGGGAAGATGGGGACCCAGGCGAGGTCGAAGATGGCCGGCGCCGCTCGCGGAAGCAGTCCTCCTTCGTGGACGAGCAGGCCTCACAGCTGAGCCGCGCCAAGGACAAGCTGCTCCACAAGAAGGCCACGACGCTCGAGCGGCTGCGGAAGGTCGAGTCGCTTAAAGTGTACGTGGGCAGCCCGTACAAAGACGACGGCGTGTTGGGCGCGCTGCGCCAAGTGGGCATCAACAAGCCCGAGGAGGCGCAGCTCTACTGGCAGGACCAGCAGCAGCACGCGGTGCAGCTCGAGGCCGATGAGAAGAACCTCGAGCAGCGCGTGGCCGACTACCGGGACAAGGTCGCGGCGCTGCAGACGCAGCTGCTCAACCTTAAGCTGGGCGGCAGCAGCGCGGTGTCAAGTGCCGACAGTGGCAGTGGCAGCGACGCCGCTGCGTCATCCTCCCCTACTGTGGGTACGGGCGCTGGCTCAGCACCGACCGCCATCGCCAGCGGCACCGATACAACCAACAGTAACGGCGGCAGTGGCAGTGGCAGCTCTGGTGGCACGGGCGCGACGTCGTCGTCGTCGTCGCACAATCTCAAGCTGCTGGAGCAGCAGCTCGGCGACGCGCTGGCCGTGATGCAGCAGAAGAAAGAGCGCGCGGCGCGCGCCAAGTCGCTCTCCGAGGTGCGTTGTGTAATTCACTCTTTTGGATATGGCTGTGATGTGTCAGGCACCGACTCGGCTCGCTTTGTCTTGAACGCTCTTAGCGCCTCCATCTTGGTCTCCAGCACGTGGCGCACATTTTAGGCGTGAGCACGACGCAGCAGATGGAGTCGATCGAGCTCGCGGACGCCGTGGAGCAGGTCGTGCGGCTCTATCTGGGCGACGAAGGCCACATGCCGTCGACCACGGCGTCGAACTTGCGGCGCAAGAACAGCGTGCGCGCCATGGGCATGGCCACACAGAGCGGGCTCCATGCGATCGCGCCACCCGACACGCGCTCGCCCGACGAGAAGCGGCGATTCAACCTGCGCGTGTCCAAGTCCCCGCAGCGCCAGATGAACCCGTACGTGGACGGCGAAGCCGCCGCTGTGAGCGGCTTTGGTGGCCGCGGCTTCGACCAACAAGGCGACGACAACGAAGACGATGAAGAGGACGACGAGGATGAGGACGACGAAGACGACGCGGGCACGAACCAGCGCGACGCCGCCGACAGCGTGACGCGGCGCGCCGACATCAAGAACCGCTCGCGCCTGGAAGTGGACCGCAAGCGCACGCCTGCCTCGTCCAAGGCGCCGCGCGCCAAGGCCGGGAAGACACCCAAGGCGGCCACCGCGGCGTACAAGTGAGAAACTTACGTACTCTTTTGCGTACGTGCGAGTTGATTTAGTTTATCCTTCCGTGTGGACGCGGAAGCCGCACGCCACCTCTTCCCTTTCCTCGTAGCTTCTCCATCTGTGATTTGGTTGTTTGGGATCGGCCATCCGGGTTTTACTCGACGTCCTCCTCGTCATCGTCAAACTCGTGCTCATACTGATACGTCTCGACCGGCGGCGCCTCCGGGACGGCGACCACGAGCCCGTCGAGGTCCTTGGTGAGGATGATCTCCGTGCCGAGGCGCGAGCTGCACACATTAAATATCAACGCGTCAGTACCTACAATCTCGATTAGCGGGCGACGGCGCTAAAGCTCAACGCACTTGGCCGAGCGGTCCGAGTCGGCCACGTAGTCGAGGACGTGGAGCTCTTGCGGGTTGGGCGCCGGGATCTTGTCGACCCACTCGTTCGAGACGATGACGTGCGACTGCGGCGAGACCGAGCCCTCACCGAAGAGACTCTCCGTGTAGTAGTCGCTGCGCACGGCGCTGTGGACGCCGCCGCCGCCGTTCGAGTCGTCCTTGACGAGCCCCACGCGGTTCATCTCGCACGCCTGGCGCAGCGTCTGGCCCACGCGACCCTGCACGAAGTGGCGGTTGCCCTCAAAGTCCACCAGCACCACGTTCACGCTACATATTACACGTCAGTCCCTCTGCTCATCCGCAGTTGCGGCCTCGGTCTCATTTAACGCACATCTTCTCGGCGACCGTCGGCGCGGCGTCCGTGGCGGCCGCGAAGCCGCCGATGAAGCGGCGCGAGGCCGCGCGCGAGAGGCCGCTGGCGCGCACTGCTCTGGTCAGCATGATGGATCGTCGGTCGGTAGCCGCTGGTTGTTCTCGGTGGTGATGTCGCCGCTCGCGATTCTCGAGCAGCTCCAAACCCCCGCTTGCGGTCGGCCACACACGGGCGGAAACCGGTATAAAACCGGTTGAATCCACCAACATATACTCCTGTAAACAGATACATATATACATTGATACAGGTTTCTTGGTGGTAGCGTGCCTTCGATGGGGAATCGAACAGCTCCAAACAAGCAGGCAAGATGGCGGCCATGTACACCAAGATGACGGCGACCGGCTCGTCGCTGATCGTGGCGCCGCGCACGATCTCCAAGGAGCTGGAGGCCAAGATCGCGACGGCCATCGCGGGCATCGTGGCCAAGCACGACCTCTCCAAGCTCACGACCAAGCTCGTGCGCCAGTACGTCGAGAAGGAGGTCCACGTGAGCCTGACCAACCACAAGGAGGTGCTCAAGCGGCTCATGCACCAGGAGTTCCGCCGCATCAAGGCCGAGAAGGTGAGGCGCCGTGCATTTAGATGGCCTGGTGGTGATGGTGTGTTGACCTCTCTGTCTGTTTGTTGTAGGCGGCCAAGCGGCCGGTGCCGCAGCCCTGGAAGATCAAGACGCGCCGCGAGTGCATGCTCAAGGGGCTCCACCACGTGTACGTGTCGCTGCGCGCGCAGAGCTCACCCGAACGCGCGCTCCACGCGATGCAGACGCTGTTCGATCTGGGCGCCGTCGAGGGCTTCGAGGTCGCGCAGCTCGCGCACACGTACATGCGGCTGCTCGCAGCCGCGTGGCTCCAGCAGCAGCAACAACACGCGGCGGCGCTCGCAGCCGCGTGGCCCGAGGGGAGCGTGCCTTCACCCGAGCAGGTGCGTTTATATTTCCCGGTCTTGTTTAGCTTGCGGTGGACTTATGCCTTGTGTATGGTTGTGATGTGTAGGCGCTGCAGCTGCTCGCCGAGGTCTACATCGTCGAGCGCCCCGGCGTCGCGCACGCGCGCCGCCCCGAGCTCCACGATTTCCTGGGCCGCTCGCCGCCAGTGTATCTAGCCGCAGACTTTCTCGGGTGGAACCCGCTGTCGGCGGCGCCGGTCGCGACCGTCGGGGTCTCGGCGTTCCGCTACATGACGGACGCACTGCTTAAGTGCTGGTACGCGCACTCGCTGCAGCTCTCGCTCGGCTGCTCGATCGTACAGGTGAGCGCCATTCGTGAGGATGTGGCTCAATGTGATACAGCTCAGCTCACAAGGCATGTGGCGTTGGTTGGACAGATCCTGCAGCACTTGCCGCGCTTCTACCCGTACAAGAGCCCGGCCGAGCTCTCGCCGGCCGTCTACCGGGACCAGATGCACATGGTGACGACGGTCGTGATGGTGCTCACGAGCTTTGGCAAGCTGCGATGTGAGCCGGCGCTGCTCCCGCACGAGTACTATGTTCTGCGCCAGCACCTCGTGCACCACATTGTGCGACAAGACGTGGCCATGCTCAGTGAAATGCTGCGGGTTCGTGGTAGAGCTGTGGATAAACAATCATGGCGCAAACGAACTAAACATTCATCAAACGTAACGCACGTAGGCGCTGCGGTGCTTCGAGGGTGCGGACAACCTGATCTCCGTGCGCCGCGGAATGGCGGTGATCATGCTCTCGCAGCGAGCTGACGGTTCGTGGAAGACGGTTGCGGGAGACGGCGAGAGCGAGAGCGACGCCGCGGCCAACGTGTACCACACGACGCTGAGCGCCGTCACGGCGCTGACTGAGAGCCGCACCAAAGGGTTTGCTCCCTCGATTCCGTCAGCCCACACATTGCTGGAGCTGCATGTGAACGCAGACCTGCCCGCCGCGGTCTTGGAGGATGAGAAACTCAAGAAGGCGGCGCAGCAGGCGGCGGCAACCACCCTGCCTGCGGAAACGGAGAACGGTCGAGGTTCGTCGGGAAGTGACTCATCGAAATCGAAGCCGCCTAGCAATGGCGCCCCCCCTCCCGGCGCGGCACCCACCGCCGTGTCCGAGGAATCACTGGAGGACCAGGTGCGCTTTCATCAGGGGCTGCTCGAGAAGGCCGGCGACAACGTGAAGAACGTCTCGGCCGCGCTGGCCAACCAGGTGCTTGCGACGCTGTCGGACATGAAGCTCAACGTGGACATCCTCAAGAAAACGGGCATCGGCCGCACGATCAACAAGCTCCGCAAGCACAGCGACGAGGACGTGGCGAAGAAAGCCACGCAGCTCGTCGCCAAGTGGAAGAAGGACTTGTTATGAACGTACGACCCGAGCGTCTCACACAATCGCGGTGCCTCCAGATATCATTTCATGTATCCATTTCAATTTAGAAGGGGTAAGGTGTGTGATTGGCCGATAATAGTTGGGGTGAGCTTTTGCGACCTTGTAGTGCCTGGCGCAGAACCTATTAATAGCGCGATGGAAAGCGCGTGCCTTTGTTCGGGCGGGTCGCTGCTGGCCTGAAACGGTGAGCTTTCCCATGTTTTGAGCGCTGTGGCTTACGTTGCCTCCTGAACAAGCTCCAGCCGAGGCGCCTGAACCGTCTGTCTGTGTGATTTCGCTAGCCACTTTTCCGATACGGGGTTCGAACTTCGCCTGGTGGAGCACATCAAGATGGGCCGCGCGGACGATCCTCGGGGGTTCCACCCAGCGACGCAGCTCGGAGGCTTTGGTAAGGCCGAGTGGTTGGCCTAACCGACTGGCTGAGTGGATAGCGCGCAGCAGCTGGATGACAGTGACCGTAACTGGATGGATAGATGTCCCACAAAAGATCGATTCCCGACAGTGATATGGGGACACGAGGTGCGATCGTCGGTGTGGAAACTGTGAGAGATGGCTGCGATGGTATCGGTGCCTCAGCCCACAAGACGTTCGCTACCAGAATTGCGATGGAGAAGTTGAATATCACACATCAAAGGGTCTTGGAGGCCGCGAAAGGGCGCGACCGGCTGACCAACGTTAGTCGAGACAATGGACGCGACCGACGTGGCGGCGCGCACGCAGGCCGCTTCGGTATGTCTTGCTCCCGTATCTTCCGCGTGTTGCTCTCTCGCGCCGCTCAGTAACGTGTCTGAGATGTCGTGTATGCTGTAGGTGAAATGGCGCTTCCACTCGCTGGTCGTGGCCAGCGGCGTGTCAGCGGTCGAGAGTAGCGCACGCGACGAGCTGCTCACGGCGCTCTCAGCGGACGCACAGCTCACGGCGCCCTCGCGCCAGCGCAGCTCCTACCGCGTTATCCGGCGTCCGGAGGTGGAGGAGACGGTGCGTGGGATGTACGTCGAGGCGGTGCGCGGCGAGCGCGCGGCCGCCAAAGAAGCGGCGGCAGCGGCAGCCACAGTCGAGGCCTCCGGAACGGCGGGAGGCGAGACGAGTGCGCTTCCAGGTACGAAGGCCGCTCCGCTGTCGGAAGCTGAGGGAGAGGATGCGGAGATCGATGCGAGTGCCGCGGTGCTCACGCCGTCGGCCATGGCGCTGGCGTTCCAGCGGCTCGTGACGCTGGACAAGCAGGCGTTTGCAAACGCCCCGGACGCACCAACCGCGGCAGAGCCTACGCAGCCTTCGCAAGACGCGACCGCCGCGGCGCGCATTTTCCTGCTCGTGGACTATCCGTCGACAGTCGCGGAGGCCCAGGCGCTGCTGCTCACGGGCGAGGCCGGCCAGCCCAAGGCGCACCAGTCGGCGCCGGGCATCCCGCTGCTGCCGCTGCTGGACGGCGTGCTCCTGGTCGTGGACGCGATGCGTGAGCTACACGAGCGCCGCAAGAGCGTGTCGCAGACGGACGAGCGACGCAAGAGCCTCGCGCGGCGCATCTCGACCGAGGCCAAAGACGCGGCGGCGCAGCTCACCGAGACGCAGCCGCCAGTGGCGCCCGTCTTCCAGACCGCGAGTCCGTTCGTGCGCGACCTGTACGAGTCGGCGTCCGCCGGCGGGCTCGAGTGGAGTGACTTGGTCTTCGTCGACCTCGCGTGCTGCTCGACGGGAAGCGATGCGAAACCCGCGGCGGAGCTGCTGCGCGACCTCGAGGCAATGGTGGCGACCCGCATGGCGCAGAAGCAGGCGTTCAAAGACTGGGTCTCGTCCGTCAAGACTGTCCCGCTCCCTGCAGCGGACGCCACAAGCGAGACGGCGCTCGCCACGGCCGCACACTACGAGCAACTTCTTTGCCGCGTGTACGAGCCCAGCGTCAGCGTCGCGAGCGTCGTCTGGGCCATGCGGGAGGCCGTCGCGCGGGGTTCGGGCGACTGCCCCTACGCGACTCGAGAGACTGATGGCGACAACGACAGCAATAACACGTCCTTGCCCGAGGCGTTCATCGACCACCGCGACGACGCGGCGCTGCGCCTGGCGCTGAGCTTCGATCTGTTCACCAAGGAAGCCTGCGGGCTGCCTCCTCACCGACAGGAGCCGCGCGACCCGTGTCGCATCCAAGGCGAGCGGATCGACGCGTTGGAAAAGACGATTTGGCGAGCCAGCGACCTCCCGGGCGTGGGCAACCGCGGCCGCAAGGCGATGCCCGTGCACCCGCGGCTCTCGCGCGCCGAGCGCAGCGTGCTGGACACCGAGTTCGCGACGTTCGCTACGAGCCCCGTACCGCGTGTGCACCTCACGCGTCAGCTGCTGCGTCTCGAGGAGCTCCTGGGCCAGCCATGGAAGGGCAAGCTCCAGCTGCGCGGCGTGGCCGAGCCGCTTCACGCGGACGTGCTGCCGCAACGGCTCGCGGTGATCCTCCGCGACGGCCCGACTGTCTTCAAGGACTACGACGCGGCCACGGACTCGCTACTGGTGGCCGCGATCTCGGCGACAGCGCCGGGCCGCTTCCGCACGACCTCGTGGTCAGCGAAGGACCATGTGCGCCACCGCCCGGCACTAAAGGACTGGCACCGCGAGACGCTACCGGCGGGCGAGTACCTCACGCCGCGCACGGCGCTCGCGGCGACCGCGTGCGTGCCGCTGTCGGCGGGCCAGCTTGGCGCGGTCGCGGAAAAGTGCAGCGTCGCGTTCCCGGCCGACCAGAGCATCGTCAGGATGTACCAGACGCCGCACGCGCCGGCGTGGGTCAGCGTCACGCTGGACGGGTATACCCTCACACTGACCTTTGTACTGACTCACCTGCGATCGGGTTCTGACAGTGTCCTTTTGCATGGCTTAGAGACGTCTTTGGGCTGCGTCCGCGACCGGCTTCGCCTGCCCCGCCGACGAACAAGCTATTCGCGATGCAGTTTTACGCCAACCTAGTCGACGGTACGCAGCTGCTGGTGCGCGAGGGGCGCGAGCGGCCCAAGAAGCCCGACGGCCACGCCAGCGTCACGGCCACGCTCACGTCGGTGGACGGCCACATGGTCACGGCCTGTTCGGACGGCACGATCGTTCTGCAGCGACATCTCGCTGCTGTCGATGACGCAACTAGCGACAGTGGCAGCACTGTGGTCGAACTACACCGCGTGATCTCGGGCAAGGGCGTCGTCGCGTGCGTCATGTCGGACGCGTCGCGCCGCCTGCTCTTCCCGAACGGCGACGTCGTGCGCCGTCTCGGGCCCAATTCGAGCGAGCCCGAGCCGGACCCGCTCGCCAACGCGCACCGCGAGCTCACGGTGGACCCCGAGACGAACGCTGTCGTGGAGTCGCGGTCCGCGACGGGCGTGGTGGTCGTCACGCACACCGACGGGTCCCGCGTGGCGTACCATCCGGACGGCACGACGATGTACACGACCGCCGCGCGCTCCCATGTGCTCATCTCCAAGCCCGGGACCGCGGACGTGTGCATCGACGTGGACGTGAACCTCGCGGCGCAGCGCCACTCGGAGGGCGAGAAAGTCGCGGTCACGAAGGGAGGGCTGCGCACGCGCAGCGTCGTGCGCGCCACGGACGGCACGCAGGTGCTGATCCAGTACAACACCAAGGTCGTGGCGGAGGTCAACGGGCGCATCGTGCTCGACCGGCCCGACGGCACGAAGGTTGTCGCGAAGGACAGCGGTCGCGTCGAGTTCACGACGCGCCGGACGGCCGCGATGGTCCACTCAGGCGAGAGCAGCGATGATGCCGACCGCGACGAGCTGAGCCACAACCGCATATACTACTTTAACTGCCGCGACGGCAGCATGAGCCTGCTCGACCACGAGCAGAACCACGTCCGCGTGGACGTGGGCGACGGACGGGGCCTCGCGACGGTCAAGGTCGACCTCGCCGGCGTGCTTAGTGACGCGGACGCTGAGAAGTACGAAGTGGAGCCGATCCCGGCCAAGGCCGTGATCAACGACCCTATCGAGCCGTTCCTGTTTGTGCTCCGCGGCGACGGCACCGGCCGTGAGCTGCTGCGACCGCGCGACGTGAACGAGTTTCTGAATGGCATGGCGCAGCCGTCGGGGGCGGTGAGCGAGGTGTCATCCGTGACGCCTCCTGCTCCTTTGTCTTCTCACGAGAGTGGGGATTGGTGGGCATCGCGCTCCCTGTGGACCGTGAATCGCGTGTTCGTGCAGCAGCTGCGGCCGGACCCACAGCAAGGCGTGCTCGCGCAGCGCAAGTGGTTCGACGACGAGAAGCTCACCGCCAGTTTCGAGCGGCTTGCGACTCCCGTGGCGACCGCTTACTGTCTCGTCACCGAGGCGAGTTTGCCGCCATGTTCGATCCCGGATAATCAGTTCACGGTCGTTCGCCGCCTCGAGCAGCTGCGGCCGTTGAAGAACGACGACGTCGCGGAGATGCTAGCGACGATCGACGCGTGGCGGCAGTGGCAGGACGTCCGCGAGGCCAACAAAGACCGGTTCAAGGTCCACGACCCGCGCGACGCCGAGGTCCTCGCACAAGAGGCCGCGATGCAGCGCAAAGTGGTCGCGGCGATCAAAGCCACGCGCGCGCGCAAGAAGGCCGAGCGGCAGAAGCAGCGCGAGCAGCAGCGCAAGCAATCCCGCGTGGAGAACGGCGGCGGCGGTGTCGCCGTCGCCGCGCACATGGAGACCGTCCAGGAGGGTGATGAGCCGCAGGACGGCGACCCCGCGCAGGGCGAGGACGACGACGGGCTGGACCAAATGTTCTCGGAAGGCTCGGACGACGGCAGCCAGAGCGGCATCGACGTCGAAGTGGACGACCCGGACGAGATCATGTGGACCGCGTTCTCGCAGGCGGACGTGGACAACAGCGGGCGGCTCGCACTCGCACAGGGTACGCTTTGTGGTGTTGGAACATCTGAGACTGATCCACCTTCTGGCACTAATTCTCGTTTCCTGTCAGTGCGACGCGCGCTCGTGCAGGTGCTGGGCGTCGGCGTGACCTCAGCCGAGCTCACGCGGCAGCTCCACGCGTCCAAGCAGTTGGAGCCCTTTGCGGTACGTTTGTTCCTTCTTGGGGGTTCATGTTTGTAGCTGCTCACATGGCTCTGGATAGGTCTCATTTGATGTGTTTGTGGACCTCGTCCACGCGTTCCGCGAGCACGACGACGAGCCCTCGAGCAGCGCGAGTCCGCGTGGAGGCAAAGCCCACGGCACCAGCAACCAGTCGCCCGAGGCCACGCGCAGCAAGCAGCTCGCCGCGGGCTCAGGCGCCGAGGCCGTGCGGTCCGTCTCGCTGCTGCGCCTGAACCCATCTACAAGCCCTCGGTTGTAGCTTCAAGTCTATATCTACTGATGTAGGGTATGTTTGGAATGGTGTTTAAAACACATGTTTATAACAACTGGACAGCTCCGTTGCCCGCCAAAGGACATGGAGCCATTGGGACAAGAGCTGCTCGTCCTTGGTCAACCAGCTCCGCGTTCCCCGCGCTTCGTCAAATTGCAAGCCGCGCTCGCGCCCACGCACGCCCCCGTCCCGCTCTCCCCCTTACCAACTTCAGTCAAAATGGCCGGCCCCCCGTCCCCGAAGCGCCAGCGCACCGGCGAGAAGGAAGATGCCGCCCCCGTGGTGGACGAGAAGATCCAGAAGGTGCTCGAGAGCGTCGCCGCCGTGGAGGAGGAGATCAACGCCGAGGACGAGAAGATGAACAAGGAGATCATCAAGCTCGAGAGCAAGTACAACGTCGCCAAGCGCCCGTTTTACGAGAAGCGCGGCAAGCTCCTGCGCGACATCCCCGGCTTCTGGAAGCAGGCGGTGCGTTTATGAGGAGAACGACGTTGTCTTTGTTGTCTGGGTTGGTTCACTAACAGCGCGAGTGTGATGGATGAATAGCTCACCAACCACCCGTTCGTGGCGAGCTCGTTCAGCGAGGGCGAGGAGAAGATCCTCGAGTCGCTCGAGGACCTCGACGTGACGTTCATCGACGAGGCCGGCGGCTTCAAGCTTGAGCTGGTGCGTGTTTTGCTGAATCTCTCCAAGCGTAGAAGCGCGGTGCTGATGTGCGTTTTGATTTGTACGCGTAGACGTTCGGTGAGAACCCGTACTTCGGCAAGGGCAAGCTCTGGAAGGAGATCACGTACAAGGAGGACGGCGAGTTCCAGGTCAAGGTGAGCGATGTCAAGTGGAAGGAGTCGAAGGAGGCCAACGAGGTCAAGGACGAGAGCATCTTCTTCCAGGTGCGTGGATGCGATTTGCGTTTTCGGTTTGGGGATCGAAAGCTCATGGTGGATGTGGAACACAGTGGCTCGCGTCGACGGAGGGCGACCAGGACATCGCCGAGACCATCAAGGACGACGTCTGGAAGAACGCGGTGGCGTGCTACGCGGCGGATGTACGTCCCTCATACTACTGCAAAACGAGAAGGTGATAGCGTGGGTGCTGATCGTTCGTGGTGTGCTGGAACAGGAGGACGACTCGGATGATGACGAGGAGGGCGACGAGGAGGAGGGTGACGATGACGAGGACGAGGACGAGGAATAGACGACCACTCCTTCGCCCGCCGTGTTTCCCCTCACCCTTTCGGAGAAACGCAACGATTTGCATATTGTACCCTGCTGCTCGCTCGCTTCGATGTCTCATCTCGAACAGAGACGGATGGATAAATGAATCGCAGTTTTGTCGCCGCTCTGGCTTGTTTCTATGCTATCTGGTTATTCGTTCTTCTTGGCGTCCGCGGCGCTCTTCTCCTTCTTGATGTACTTGACGCTGGGCGCCCACTGGATCGGGTGGCGATTGAAGAACGGCCAGTCGGGCAGCACGACCTATGGGAGGAAAACGCAGCAGGCAACGGCATGTTAGTCCATCATGGCGGCATATCCAACACGGGGATGCCGTTTTGAGAACGTACGAGCGCGGCGACGGCGATGGCGGCGCCCCACGCGTACAGCGGGTACGTGAAGTCCTGCTGCAGGTATCCGTAGATCCACGCGGGCGTGCAGATCACCACGAAGCACACGGCCAGCAGGCGCTCGGCGAACGCCTGGCCCTTGTAGTCGACCATGCTGCCGTTGTCGGTTCGCTTTCTGAGGGGAACATGGTGGTTGACCACGTGGGCAGAGATGTATCGCATTACGCAGGAAACAATGTACATTGGATATGCTTTAACAGAGGGTGTATTCCGTGGGCATCATGCCCGAAGCTACCAACTTGGGAACAGCTACTACGCGGACGACGATGAGCGTGCACGGCAAGCCGGCGGAGGGCATGGAGTGCCTGGCGTCCATGGACGACATCACCGAGGAGGAGGGCAACTACTGCGAGTACCAGACGGCGCCCAGCGGCGCGTGGCACCCGGCGCTGTTCGCGGCCGAGGTCGTGGAGCAGCTGCTCGGCTCGCAGTTCCACACGTACATGAAGAAGGTCCAGGAGGCCGACTGCAAGGCCGAGCTGCGCCGGCTCGTGGCCAAGGGCCCGCCCGTGTGGCTCGAGGACAAGCACGCGCTGCCCGTGCCCGAGGGCGACACGCATGTCTGCCAGGTGTGGTTCGCAAGGACCGGCGAGGAGAAGAGCGCCAAGCTCGACGGCGCGATTGAGGGCGCGCCGCGCGAGAAGCTCTGGGCCGAGCTCAAGGAGCTGCTCGAGGCCATGGAAGAGGACAAGGAGGAGGTGCGATGAGGTGCAGGCTCTATCATGTAGGATTGGGACGAGAGAGAAGCAGGAAACAAGCGCGAGTTGAGCCGACGCTGGCATCACAATACAGACGGTTCCTTGTGGATTTTATCGGCAGTGTGGGCGCGCCTTCGTTTCTTCTCTGGCGCTCTCGAGGCGGCGCGGCGTGTAGGTACTCGTGGTACGAAGTGCAAGACAGCATGGGTGCTCACTCCGTACGACTCGAGAGAGCGCCGTCCGTCGTCCAGTTGAGCTCCGTCGTGTTCGATCGCCCAGCGCTTCCAGTGGGATTTCCTACGCAGATAACACTATGAGACCTCCGATATGTCGTGCACGTGGTAAGACGAGGGACAGTGCAAGTACCATGATATACAGCGCGTCCGGCCGGTAAGAGTCTGGACTCGAAGGGCGATGGCGCGCTCGATCGACCGCTTTAGCTGCGCCACAGTCCACTGTGGGAGCACTTCGAGCTCTAGGAATACGAGGACACGACGGATAGATAGCGTCAGGACTCGGGACGCTTAGTATATGGCGAGGTGGATATAGTACCAAGCGTAGATCCGTCCCGGAGGGAAAGCTGCAGCTGCATGGCGCGGCGCTGCGCCTTCGCCACGAGGAGCTCCAGCTCCGGGCGCCGCGTGGCGCTCGTGACGTCACTCAGCGCCTCAACTACACGCAGGCAATAGATAGGTCAGTGGGCAATAGACCGCGCCGCTCGGAGCGGTCGTGTGAGATAGCTGAAGAGCGGCGCACCATTGAGCACGTGGGTCAGCAAGTCGTCCATGAGCGGCGCCGATTGATTCCTGGGGCAGAGGAGCGTAACCTACTGTGAGGAAGGGATCAGGCGCATCGAGATCTATCTAAATTGATGCCGGTTGTAAATTCTTTATCAACTTTCACAATGTCATCGTATTTCCGTTATTTTGAAAGTTGTAAAACCCATATCCCTCATAAAATGATACTGTCTGTATGATTTTCACTCAGGGATGGTAAGAACCTAGATTCTTCGACGGTCGCAATTAGGCTCTAGGTTTGAACACCAAAAACCTATTTTGGGGTCTGGTTTTATTCCGACACATCAACTGGATAATATTTACTATAATATGCACTATATTTTATATATAGCATAAAAATCGCTAAATATTTCACTTTACTAGTATTATAGACGTATGGAAATTGAAAACTCCGGACACCTGTTGACAGTGAGTGTGACCCAACGAAAGAGCCGACACTGAGGACGACACTCGACCTATATTCTGCGAGTTCAAGCTGCGACCCCAACATTCGGCATCTCCGCTACACGTTGAGTTTTTTTTTGCGCACGGCATCGCCCATGACCCTTGCTGCTCTTGTCAAAGCAAACTTGGGCACTCGCCATGCCCCATCTCAGTAATAACCTAAGACCACCGATCCCGGACCCAATAGGTTTTTACGAAAAACCTACTATAAAACCTACTCGAAAAACCTAGTCTGCCATCCCTGTTTTCACTGCACCCAAACGGTCTGTAACCACGGCGAATGTCGGGGTACCCCACACAATGCCTGCTTGATGCTGTGATGAGCACCTTCACGGACAAGCACGCGATCGTGCTGGACGTCGGCGTGCGCTACATCAAGAGCGGCGTCTCGGAGGAGCGCGCGCCGCGATGCGTCGAGCGCTGGGAGGTACGGAGCGTTTCACTCGCAGGCAGGAGATGGCGCAGGCGCACGAGGGGCCGCTAACCTGGTCACATTCTGGTAGATCGCGGAGCTGCTCGCAGCGCGCGCGGACCTCCCCACGTGCCGTGCATACATCGCGGCGCAGCTGCACCGCGTCTGCTTCGAGTGAGTATCTTTGGTGGGGGTACAAGTGCCCTCATCGCCTTTGAAACGTACCCTTCTCATGCCGTCGTCTCCGTGTGGGCAGCTTGATGCACGTGAACCCGCGCCACCGCCGCTTCCTGGTCTGCGAAGACGTGCTCGGGCCGCGCTGCATCCGTGAGGCGCTTGTGGACGTCCTCTTCACCGACCTCAAGGTGCAAAACGTCTGGCTGTTGAAGCGTGATGCTCCTGAGCGCTCAAGTCCTGATCCGTTTTGTTACGTACCCCTAGGCCTCGGCCGTGACGCTGGTGCCGTCGGCTATCGCGGCGCTGTACGCTACTGGCCACCACACGTCGCTTGTGGTGGACTGCGGGTACAACGAGACTCGGCTGCTTCCGGTGTACAAGGGCATCTCGCTGCTCTACTATTTTTCGAGTACGTCCTCATCACATGGATCCACCGGTCGAGAGTGGCCCCGACTCTGACGATCGTTTCCTGTTCATTCAGCCGTGTCCGTTGGCGCGGCATCGTGTTGCGAGCAGCTTCAGGAGGCGCTTGGTCCCCAGATCCCAATGCCCACTGCGCAGGTGGAGGACGTGCTCGAGCGCGCCTGCTTCGTGCAGCCTTTGCAGGTTGGCTGGCTGCATCATTCCCTGGCTTGGTCTGGAACGTGCGTCACAACAATGCGTTCCCGCAGAACCGGATTATGGACATCGCCGACGCCACCTTCAGATTGCAAGGCACCAGCTCGCTTGTGGTAAAGCAGCTTTCTCTCTTGATCTACGTGTGTATACAAGTGATGGGAACCTATATCTGCTTAGGTTCCTTCTGCTGTCCGAAGCGATGCGTGCGAGAATCTGTTCATCGGTACGGTACCCTGCACGCCACACCACCCGCTATGCAGTACGCGCTGATGTTGTATCCCATTTTACTAGGCAACGCTGTGTCGGGGGAATCCGTTGTGTCGTGTATTGAGGATTTGCTGGAGAAGCTCCCGCTGGACGTGCGAGCCGCCATGGTCGAGAATATTCTCGTGATCGGCGGCGCGTCCATGCTGCCTGGTAAGGGTCTCCATCAACTTCTGTCAGTTGAGCTGATGGCGTGCTCATCTACATTCCTTTTCCACCAGGCTTTTGTGGACGTCTTCGTGAGGAGCTGGTGGCTTCGCTCGAACCCACCAAGCAACGCCTCAGTGAGCAGGTCAACTTTCTACGCCCGCTGTTCCCACGCAACGTGCTTTCGTGGGTCGGTGCGTCCATCCTCGCGACAACGCAGGCAGCCAACGAGTCGACAATCTCCGCGAATGAGTACGCATCCGCCGGTAGCCGATGCCTCCCCGATTGGGCATCCATCGCGGAGACCGAGATCTAAGACGTACGTACAAGTGAAGCCACAAAATCAAGGCATTGGGGCGGTGGCGGTTGCCTTTTGTTTTCAAAGGGTTCATAGTCGCTTGAGGGAAGAAGAATGTATATGCGTTCGCCATCCAGAAGAGATAGCGCTGTTACTTGGAGGCACGCAAGCCCAACGGCCGACCCGTCTCGTCCCAAGGCGCCTTGATGCCAAGGTCTGGCATCTTCTTGAGCACTGCGGCCGCATTCGACTTTAGTGGCGCGATGTGGTGCGGCAGCGACGCCTTGCGCCCCAGTTCCATGGATTTGCTCACATTCTTGGCGCCGCTCTCGTCGCCGGCGTCGTCGCGATTCCCGGCGCCGCCGTTTTTCACGTCTTCCTCACGCCGGCTCTCGCTCTGCTTGTGCTCGCCACTGCCCTGGGTCTTTGCTGGTGCCTTCTTCCGAGCGGGCAGCACCATAACCGGCTCGCCGTCGTCCCCGTCCTCACCGCCGTCTTCTGGGAACTCGGTCACGACTTTCCATAGGCTGATGCGGCGAAGCTCCGCGCAGCCGGCAACGCCCTTGCGGTACGTCTTGATCTGGAGCCCTTCCTTCTGGAACGACACGTCGGGGAAGTTGGTGTCGAGCAGCGGCTGCTCATCCTCGCCGTTCTCGACGTACACGTAGAACGTAAAGTCGTAGTAGATCATCACGAGCACGATTCCGTTGAGGTAGATCTTGCTCGCGATGGCCTCCACTTCCTACCGTTCACATATTGGGCAGAAATACAGACAGTCAGCTCACGAGGTAAGAGAAAGGATGCGTGTGGGAGATCGTACCCGCAGCGCGTCGCACTTGTCCATGCCGATCTCGAAAAAGCACTCGACGCTGTCGTCCTCTAACCACTGGCTGATGCGCGCGGCGTTGTCATCCGCGAGCGACTTGATGAAATGCTCGGCGCGCGACAGCTCTTCCTGGATCGCCGGCACAGCCGCCGCGAGGTGCTCCATCGCCGGCGTGAACAGCGACGTCGCCGGCATTTTTGTCACTTCGCACATGAACGTCAGCGCGCTCTGCTGGCGGCGCAGCATCGGGATGATGATCGGAATGTCCACGAGCTCGAGCTTTGGGCCCAAGTCGACGTGCCCGTTGTAGCACCAGTTGCCGAACCGGAAGAGCACCTCGCGGAGGCTGGGCGCGGCCTTGCCGTCGCTGCCGCTTCCTCCACCTGGCGCGGCGGTGCGGCGGATGAGGAACGTCTGGTTGTACCCGGTGCCGCTCACGTCCTTGCACTGCACCTTGACGGGCTTGGGCGGGCTCTGGTGCTTGCCCTGCTTCACGGCCTGCCATAGCGTGAGCTTTTTCATGTTGGTGCAGTCGTCGTCGCGGTACGTTTGCAGGTGCACGCCCTGTAGGTGGGCCGTGAGGTCCGGGAAGCGCACGTCCAGCAGCGGCTGCTCGCCCTCACCGTCTTGGAGCACGATGTAGAAACTGCGGTGGTAGTAGATGACCAGTAGCACGAGCCCACGCACGAACGTCTTGCTCGCGACAAAGTCGATGTCGTCGAAGCACTCGTAGCCGCCGCTCACGAGCTCGAAGAAGTTCTTGCTGTCCGTGTCATCGTCGACCCAGTCGAACTCGCCGGCGGCTTTGATCAGCTTGCGCTCGATGCGCGGGCTCGCGAGCTCCGAGCCGATAAAGTCGAACACGTCGTAGAGCGTCTCGAGCGGCACCGAGTAGGGCGACGCCGCCGGCATGGCCTTCCACTCGCACAGGTACTGCAGCGAACCTTGCTGCTTCTGCAGCGCCGGGATCACCGACGGCATGTCGCTGAGCTCGAGCGCGGCCCCGCCGAGGTCCACTTTGCCGCCGTAGCACCAGTTGCCACAGCGGAAGAGCACGTCGTGGATGTTGGTGGCGCTGCTGCGCACGACGTACGTCTGGTTGTACCCGTGGCGCAGCGCGACGACGTTCGAATTGGGCGCGCCAGCCTCGTCGACGTTGCAGTCGTCGACATCGCCCCGGCCGGATCCCTTCACGCCCTCGTCGTCGTCGAGATCGCGCGCGCGCTTGGCCTCCATGCTCGCTGGTTTCTAGATCTTGGTGGAGAGATGAAAGGCCCCTTTGTGGCGGGATGCCACAAACAGAACTCAAGCGTGAGAATGCCCAGACAATGAAACGAATGTGCGCCGGCACACCACAGTCGGCGCTGGCCTCCGCCCAAACCAACCGACACGAAAAGCCCCTCGGCGCAGAAGAAAACGGACCGCACGACGTATGAGGAGGGGGAGTCTGCGACGGCGACCAGTCGCCCTTCGCCGCAAAGATCACATCCCGATTGACAATTTTAGGTTCTCTGGATTGGAATTATGCGGTTGGGAGTAAAGGGGGAAAACTACTTGCACGATAGGAGATGGATGGCGTCGGTAGGAGGGATCGTAAATCGCATGTAGATCCGAACCGATGGGGCGCGATCACCACTTGTGCGGCTTGCCCCACGCATTCGCACCGCCAGCGGGGGGCGGAGCGGGGGCCGCGGGCGCCGCTTCGCCGGGCTGGGGCCAATTCTGCGCGTTCATGGCTGGCGGCGCCTGCTGCTGGCGAGGCTGCTGCGGTCGCTGCTGCTGCTGCTGCTGGTGCGGTGGCTGTTGACCATCATGGTGGTGGTGGTGGTGGTTCTGTTGGTGGCGCGTGATGACGCCGCGCGCGTGCGCCTGGATCTTCACCGCGGCCTGCTCCTCGCTCATGGGCACCGTATCCGGGAACGCACTGCCGATCTTGACGTTCTGGCCGCGGCCAAACGGGTAGCACTTGATGTTGCAGTGGTACGGACCGAGACGCACGATGTTGTCCTCTTTGCCGTTGAGGAAGCACATGGTGTACAACGCCATCTCGAACTCGGGGCTGACGCCGATGAGACTGAACAAAGAAACACAGATCATGAGCGCCGCTGGGCTCTACGAGATCTACGCAAACCGCACACACACCTCGTTGAGACGGGCTTGGTTTCTTTCTCCCACATGAACTGGATGCTAATGAGCTGCTCGTGGTTCTGCGGGTCCGTGATGCGGCCTCCACGCTGCGTCAACCAACCCATATAGGGAGATGTCGGATGTTAGTACCTCTCATATCGCCATGTCCTTAAGTAGCATCCCAATCGCACCTGCTTCGGCTTGATGTAGCCGAGGTAGTTGAGGCGTCCCGCACGCTCTTCGTTATAGATCTGGATCCAGTTGTGGCACCCGCAGATCTTGCCCTGCATGTGAGACCCACCCAACGGGGATATGAGCGTCGGACCTCTTTTGACTGCCACAACTCTGAAAATACACGTACGTCCTTCTCCTCGCCGAGGAAGACATGCTCGAATCCCGACGAGTCATTGTGCGTCTGGCGGCGGTACAAGCCGAACCTGCAAGTGGAGGTCAGCGTCAACAATGGCGGGAAAACGCGGGTCGGAATACGAATGTTCCGCAGATGCACGCACCAAATGTCGTCAAGCTTCTTCTTGAAGGCGCTGAGATCGCCCACAAACTTCTTGTTCTTCACGAGCCAGCTGCGGAAGCAAAGTGTCAGTCACAACTTCACCGAGTGCACCATCTTTCATGAGATAAGCGATTCGTACGCGTGCGCGTAGCGCATGGGCGCCGTGTCGAGAACGGCGTTGAGGAACGCGTTGTTCTCGCCAAGCTCTTCATTCGTCACGGTCTCCTTAACGCCGACCTAGATTCCATTCATATCCATCATCACGCTCAGCACCGGACTCCGTGTCGCTGTCAAACACTCTACAACCACGTACGCCGCGCTCGTAGTTGTCCAGCAGCTTGTAGAAGAGGTGGAACGTCGGGCGCTCGAAGACGCTCTTGTCCACGAACGTGAACAGCGGGTCGCCCGCGACGTCTCCGTGCTGCCACGACGTCTTGCCGTACTGCAGGTTGAGCTCGTAGTGGACGCCCGGCTCGAGGCGGTTCTTGTCGAGCTGCCAGAGGCGGTCGCACGCGGCCGACAGGCTCTCGAGCTCGGACGCGGTGGGCACGGCGTTGGCCATGGCGGTGCAAGTTGAGGAAGGGGGAGTTCTTGCGCTCGGTCCGACGCTTGGAGGAATGAACGCTCTCTTCCGTCACGACGGTCGCGCGACGGAGACCATGGGGCGTGGGGGAACAAACGAAACAAAATGCGTTCAGCGCGATCTTGCGATCTTTTGCGTCCGCGGATTCGAAATAAATCAGGACGGAAGAGCCTTTTCGACCAATGACAAGTAGCGAAGCCACGCCCTCAACTGCAACTCCAAAGCGTCCAACTCACAGTCAAGAACGTCAGCAGAGCCTACGATGTCTCAGGAGGGAACTGTCCACCGCCGCCGCCGCGCGCTGCTCGCGGATGGCCGCCTCTGGTACAGTAGCCATAGCACGCCACTGAACGCTCCAGAGAAAGCTCAGAAAGAGCCCTTCGCTGGTGGGCACATGGCGCCTAAGATCCGCTGTCTTGCGCAGCTGGGCAGAGGCCCAGCGAATCCGATCTTTTTGTGAGTGGGCCGGTGAACGCCTGCGATGACGCGCGTGGCCAAGATTCGCTGATGGGCCAACCGCCAGAGAAGAGGAGGAGCAGACCTTCGCCACCATCGCGTGCGCATTGGTGTTCGGTTTTGCCGCCATCATCTAGTTTTGCGATTCGGGAGTGAGATGGTCCGACCGAGTGTCAGCCATCGTGGGCAAAGGCAACATGGTGACGCAAGCGGGATCATGGCGCCCACCGGGATCCAGCAACTTCAACTCACCCACTACGACAAGGCATTGCGCAATGAGGGGCGATTATTTTCTTGTGGTCGCGGCAAAACGACGTCTTCATTAACCCTTCATATCACATATTTTGTGATTTATCTTGTCATCCTATTTTATAATATCTATTAACATGTATGTGCAGCTGATGTAACCTCTCATATCGAATGCGTTTCGCGCAAAGTGGTTTCGCCGCCTCCTAGATCCGCCAGGCGCCCATCCCTGGCCAAAATTGGCAAGGGCTGTTGCATGGCGCGCAGCCGTCGTGGTCGTTGCCGTCGTTGCGCCCCGCCACCCGCCGCGCGCGATCCGCCGTCATTCGCGTATCGCCTCCGTCCCGCGCGCCTAGAGTCTTTATGTGGAGCGAGCATGCCCTGCACCAGCTGCGTCGCGCGACTCGGTCGGCGGCTCGCGGCGCAGCAGCACCGATAGCGCCCCGCCGCGCGCTGCTGCTCCCACCCCCGCCGCCGCCGTCGCTGCGACTGCGTCTAAAGACCCTTCACGCGCCCGCGCGCGCTCTGTCGTTCGCGGGCGAGCGCGCGTTCCACAGCTCCCGCGCCACGAATGACGCCGCCCCGCACAACGGCAACGCCGCTGCCGAAAACGGCGACGCGTCGTTCGCCGACTTTCTGCCGGTCGTGCCGCCCGAGTGCCTCAGGGTCAAGACTCCGAACGAGGCGCTGCGCGACGCCAAGCCCGGGCCCAACTCGTTCACGGAGATGTTCCGCATGATGTCGCCGTACATCAACTTCCACCGCGGCACGACCATGGTGATCCACATCCCGGGCCAGCTCGTCGACTCGGGCGTGTTCAGCGCCGTGATGCAGGACATCGCGCTGCTCAACACGTTCGGCATCAAGCTCGTGCTGGTCGCCGGCTCGCGCCCGCAGCTCAACGCGCAGCTCGAGCTGCGCAAGCTGCCGCAGCGCTTCGACTGCGGCATGCGCATCACCGGGCCCGAGGACCTGCGCTGCGCCATGGACGCCGCCGGCTCGGTGCGCTTCCAGATCGAGAGCTACCTGGGCCGCGGCATCGCTAACACGCCCGGCCGCGCGAGCGCGATCAACGTCGCGTCCGGCAACTTCATCTCGGCGCAGCCCGTGGGCGTGCGCGGCGGCGTCGACTTTAAGCACACGGGCGAGATGCGCCGGCTCAACACGACCAAAGTGCGCGAGGCGCTCGAGAACGGCGACATCGTGCTCATCACCAACATCGGGTACAGCCCGAGCGGCGAGGTGTTCAACTGCATGTCGGAGCAGGTCGCGAGCAAGTGCGCCGTGCAGCTGGGCAGCGACAAGCTCATCTTCCTCCACGAGGGCGAGGAGATGATCGACTCGCGCACGAACCAGACCGTGCAAGCACTCGTGATCCAGCAGGCGCAGCAGTACGTCGAGCTGGCGCGCACGGACCCGGACGTGTCGGAGGACTTTTTGCTCTATCTAAAGCAGTCGATCAACGCGTGCATCAACGGCGTCACACGCTCCCACTTGGTGAGCCGCCACGTGGACGGCGGGCTCCTCCAGGAGCTCTTCACGCGCGATGGCGAGGGGCTCATGATCTCCAAGCACATGTACGAGGGCGTGCGCATGGCCAAGCCCAGCGACATTGTCAGCATCATGCGCCTCATCCAGCCGCTGCTCGACGAGGACATTTTGGTCTCGCGCAACCAAGAGCAGATCGAGTCGAACGTCCACACGTTCTCGATCGTCGAGCGTGACGGTGCCATCATTGCGTGCGCCGCGCTGCAGCCGTACGAGAACAATTTTGCCGAGATCGCTTGCGTCGCAGTGGACCCCACTTACCGCAGCTCGGGCAAGGTGCGTTCCAACATACTTGTGGTCATTAGCATTGTTGAGGATCCGTCTTCTAACGAGCTTCTCTTTCCTTTTTTTATTCTCAACAACAGGGCAACGCGTTGATCGGCTTTTTGCTCCGCAAGGCGCGCTCAATGGGCGTGACCAAGGCCTTCGTGATGACCACGCGCACGTCTCACTGGTTCATGGAGCGTGGCTTCGTGGAGGCCACGGTGGATGATCTCCCCAAGTCCAAGCGCGAAAAGATCGATCTTAAGCGCCAGTCCAAGGTCTATATCATGGACATCAGCTGCAAGCGCGCGCTCGATGAGCAGGAGCTGCTCTTGATGCAGTGAAAAGCGGACAGCGAGGCAGGCTGCCGAGGCTATAATTTTTTAAAACAACAACGATAGACTTTATCAGGAAGCCACCTCATTTGGACAGGACCTCGCTTCTCTGGCATGCAAAGCCCGTAAAACCTGGGAAGCACTGGCACGTGCCACTCCGGTAGTTACAGATGCCCCGGTTCGAGCACTCGACGTGGCAAAGGTTGCCTGGGTCCCCTGCTATGAAACCTCCGGGAGCGAACACGCCGTTGCATTCGGTCTCGTCCGTGTCTGGTGTCTCGGGGTCGTCACCCGTCGGACAGTGGCCTAGATGGACACAACAGCAGACCACACAATTTTAAACGAGCAGGTGAGCGTCTCACGAGATGGTGTTAGCGCAAAGGCAAGTCACCCACGGCGTGAGCAATCGCCACCAAAGTACTCGGTCACTTGGATCTCGCCGCTGCCGGTGCCCACGGCCCATGCCGAGTCGCACGTGCAGCCCATGATGCGGTCTTCGTCCCACGTCGTCTACGCCCGTAGAATAATTGATCGCGTGCGCGTTAGTGCGTGGCTGGCTTTGCCATCGCTGTGTCATCCTGTAAGGTCGATGGAGTCTCACCTGCGCGCCCGCGTAAGTGGTCACGGGCGAAAGAGGAAGGGCGTTTCTCATGCCAGCGAGCTCCCGCATCGTCACGCACTTTCCCCTGTTGCGGCAGTTGCCAGGGCACGACACTACGCAAGCACAGAAGCAGAATTAGTCACAAGACCTCACAAATTCAATTCGTGGGGTTGTCGCTCACGTCGCTGGCAGGCACTGCCGACGAAACCTTCGAAGCAGACGCACAGGCCGGTGCTGCGGTCGCATGTGCCCATGCCCGAGCATTCTTCCACGACTTCATGGCTCGTCGTGCCATCTTTCGGCATGTTGTTCCACGACTTTCCCGACGGACACGTGCCTACAATGACAAAACACGGATACGTCAGGTGGGAAACAGAAGACCAGGGCAGGATCGCGACGTATCATACGTACGCAGTGTGCAGTCCGGCGAGCGGTAGGTCGCGATGTCCGTGTCGGCACCCCATCCCGGGTCGCAGATGCACGTGCTCGAGTACAGCGTGCACGTGCCGTGGCCGTTGCAGCTGTTCAGATACAGACAGCCTTCTCCGTTCACGCTCTCGTGCTCCTCAAGGATGTTGAGCCCGGCGTCCCTCGTGCGCACCTTGTACATGCCTGTGGCGGTCGACGCTGGCGTCGTAATCGCGCTGAACGTGACCGTCAGCCTGGCGCTGGGGGCAATACTCGCAGCAGCCACCGCCAAGGAGACACTCAATCCAGCGACTGTCACCGCTGTGTTCAGCGCCGACATCCCATAGTGTCCGCTCGCGGCGACGGCGCCGAGCTGGAATCCCGTCGGGAACTCAACTTCGATCTTGCCGCCTTGGGGAATCGTCGCCTGTGTGGTAAAATTGAGCACAACCGGCGTGACGACAAACGGCTTCTTCTTGAGGGGCCGCACGCGAGCAAACACCATGGGCTTCTTCACGATCGGCGTGCCCGGTACGGTCGTTGATCGTTCGTACAGCTGCCCGGCCGCGTCTCGAATCTCGATCGTATAGGTTTCCCACGTGGTCGAGCAGTATTCATAAATGTACTCGCCGCAGGACGATCCCGGGTTCAGGACGTTCGCGAGCGAAAACCCGCGGTTCGCGCCGGCCGTGACGACACCCGTGCCAAGCGTGACCTCCGCAGTAGTTGCCGTGAGCGTGAGTGTCGTCCCTGTGGATGGGATATTACTGATGCTCGCGAGCGTCGCGCCGGCAATAGCGAACCGAGCTGGGAACGTCACCGTCATGCGTGCATTGTTGACGAGGTACGCGGCGTTGGGGAAGCGGATGGCGTAAGTCGTGGGCATCCCGGCAAAGTAGGTGGCCGCCGTGATGGCCGCACTGGATGAAAGCGTGGTGCTGACGATGGCCGTGATGGGGTTCGCCGCGGAGTCCCGTGCGGAAATGGCTGGATTGGTGTCTTGTAAAATGCCGCCAGTCGAGTGGCGCGTGCGGATCACGAACGTGCCCAACGTCTGTGCCGCCGGATTGTAGATGCGATCCAGCGACACTGCAATGTCCTTCCCGGCACTGATGTCGCCTCCCATGACCGCCAGTTGTAAGAATGGCATCACCGTCGTCGCGATGCTCGAAGAGGCGCTCAACCCAACGCGGTTAATGATCACGGCGTCCGAGATAACGAACGTGCTTGCCGGCAGCGTTGGGAACTTGACTTCGATCAGCGAGCCGGCGCGCAGTGTGACGCCCGTGCGAAGCGAGATCACGATCTGTTGTTGCGCGCCGGCGTTGGCGGTGGAGAACACGAGGCCGGCCTGGGCGAACGGCCACTTGGAGATGGTCGACGCCGGCACATTTGTCGTGGACTCGATCGTCCCGCCGTTGGCATCCGCAGTGCGGATGGTGTACTTGGTTGTAGTGCCGGCGCCTGAACCACACATCGGTTACGTTACTCATCAATGTAGCCCCTGGCATATTTCTTTTCGCTCTACGGTCTCACCTGGATTCGACACACCGTCCACGGTGAAGGTCACGGTGCCAGTAGTGACAGCGGTGCCAACGACAGTGACGACGACGGTGTTCGTGTTGGCGCCCATTGTGATCGTGCTCGCTGAATCAATCCCGCTCGGGGCGATCAGCTGCGTGCCCCCGATCTGGATGAAGAAGGACGTCGGGAAGACGACCGTGATGCGCCCGCCGACGGGGATGCCGAGGTCCGTGTCGAACGTGACGACGGCATTGCCCGTAACCCCGGCGTTCGTCGACGCTGGCACCACCGTCGGGTTGGTGATCGCGGCGTCGACGGCGGGCGCCCGCCAGAGCGAGAGCACACACAGCGCGACCGCGACGGTCAAGGGGACGGCGCGCCGGCCGCGTCTCCGCCGTGCGTGCAGCATGCTGGTTCGTTTGGGGGAGCCAATGGGGAAATGCATGACCTTTCACCATCTGATGACACCTGAAGATCCGCTCGGCGCTAATCCAGCCAATCACCGTCGAGGGACGACCAAAACGACAGTTTGTGAGACCACACCTTGGCCCACACCGTGAGCATGACGATGGCTTCCACCGAGAGCGGCGCGCTCGGGACGCTTCTCTCGTTCCTCTTCGTCGGCGCACTCTGGGGCTGCACGAACCCACTCATCAAGATAGGTCCGTCATAGCGCTGATGGGCCGCCAGCGGATCATGTTTCGTGGCCTCCTGACAAGAAAACATCAATTCCCTCCACGTTCCTTTATGACAGGCTCCTCCGAGTCGCTCACGTACCAGCGTCGAGACAACTCTCCGGGCCAATTCGCGGCGCAACTTCTGCACTTCGTCAAGAACTGGCAGGTGCGACCGTGCGCAATGGGATTTCCGGAAGGCACTGGGAACTTATGGCGGCTCGGTGTGCCTGTGTGTGTGATGCCGTAGTTTGTGCTTCCCTTCGCGCTGAACCAAAGCGGCTCCGTCGTCTATGTCTATTTGCTCGGCTCATCGGGTGAGATCGTCGCCTTGATGAAGCTCACGGACAAGAGGCGCATTTGCTGACCACGTTCGATGAATGTGCCGCGTGAACAGAGATCTCCAGCGCTGTGCCCATCTGCAACTCGCTCACATTCGTCTTCACGGCTCTCACGAGTCGCTTGCTCGGCGAGAAACCCCGTCGTCCGCTCTGTACGTGCGAGTGATTCGACATCTTCAGAAGCTAAAGGCTCTGATGATCGTGGTGTGATATTTCGCTTCTGGTTGTGGCCCTGATGTGATGTTCTAATCTGTCGTTGTAGTCACCTACGCCGGGATGGTCCTCATTCTGGTGGGCGTCGCCATTTGCTTCGACAGCAAGCGCTCCTCCACCTGATTTCAATTCGACTGTATATGCTTGCTTCTCATTCATCGGTCGAGGCCACTCAATATAGCGAAACAATGCTTCTAATACGTCTGTATCTGTCCTAGAAGTATCCTGCTGACCCGACTCCCTCCCACGCCATTGTGGTCACGCCAACACCAAAGTCCTCCCCGGCTGCGTCGTAATGATTGATCCCTCCGTCA